>JAKTSB010000296.1:0-25962 GCA_030579975.1 Blastobotrys buckinghamii (nom. inval.)
TTATATATTTATATTTTTTTCGTTTATAGCATTATTATTATTTTTGAATTGATACTTTGGATATCTACTTTTTGTTCCTCATGGTTGTAATGTAGTTTGTAGAATTTATGATTGTTATGTGCGGCGGCAGAGCATCGACTCAGACCAATAATTATTCACTTTCCTATATCCTTGGATTTGACTAGTTACATCAACAATATTCTTTGTCTTCTCCACTTTGTTGAGAACTACTATCCCGAGGTTTTGAAAAAATATTGGAGAGGGTTTAGCTAAAGCCGCATACAGCATGTTACCCTGCTTTGACAATCATGCTTGTAGCATCAGTCACAGGTTTTCAAGCTTCAATAATTATTCATAAGTTAGTTAAAATCTTGAATTATTTGTTTATTACTACATTTATTAAGAGAAATTAGAACTATAGGAAGAACATGCTTCAGCCCCATGGACTTCTCTTCACCCCTACTTGGTGCTTCTGAGTCCACCTGTTAATCTGGAGTGAACCTTATCGAAGATCAATACCAAGATATGCAATATATGCAACCCTTTAAATGTTAACTAGTTGATACCTGAAAACAAACCTTTATACAGATATATATCAATGGTCTAAATTTTTCTAGCTACACTCGATCAATATTTAACATGTAGTTATTACATGGTTAGAGTGCTAGCGCTGTTTATTAGAAAATACCCAAGCTACCATGCATATGGTAAATAATTTGTTTGAGAAAGAATCGATTGCAATTATATTAAAGTCTACTTTATTTTCTATTGAAATCAATATTTGAAGCGCACATATATAAGCATCATCAAAATGCCCTCATTATATATATATATATAGATAAATCAGATGCATGCATGTAACAACGCTACTACCATACATAACGAAACTATAGCACAAACTCGCGAACATCTGTAATAAAGTCAATAATAACCTAAGATATAATCCTGAGCCTTGGTAACCAACCTTTCTTTTAAAAACTCAATTGTTTAAGAAAAATCGAAAAATTTAGTTCTGACAATGTATATATATATATATACTTAGATTTAATCAATGACCATGATAAATGAGAAAAAACCTCAATAAATCAAACGTATGGAATCAAATTATTCAATTGAGATTAGGATTATTATTGTCTAGGTAAATTGTGACTAGCAGGTTAAAAATTTAATTTGATAAGACATCAAGCCATTATATATTGTAGAGCTTGACTTGCAATATATATCGCTAAAAAAAATTTAACGGTACGTACCGACTTCCCGAGACGTATGAAAATCACTGATCGATTGACATCATTAAATTAAAACCTTTTTTTAAAGCCTGTATGTACTCTAAGCGTGACCAATGTATATAATGTACTGTAATATTCTTCTAAAATAAAGGTTTGGGTTAACAATTGAAATAGTGGTTGGGATGGGTATGAGCTATTATAATTACTCGGTAACATATTACGATTCATGATCAATAGAGCTAACAAAAAACCTCGAAAATTTGATAGAACGTTGGAATTCACAGCAGCCGCCGCCCCCTATAGTTGATAATAATCTATTAGTATTAACGACCGAGAAAGCTTATAGATCTAAGATCTCAATTGGAAAATGTGCGCCTCATTTCTGTGCGGCTTGTCGTGGCACTTTCAATAGACTTCGAGATTGGTCAATTTAATTGATATTATGGTTACAAGAAGCTAGAAACGGAGCTGTCAATCGAGGCATGACTGCAAATGCATGCAACCATAAATTTATAATAGAATAATACTAGTACGTTAACGTTGCAGGGGGTATAATAGGTGTAATACACATGATAAATGTAGATCACAAAGTATACTAGTTGCATTCGAAACATATTTTTAGGTATAACTGAATATACATAATATGTATAAAGATCAGGATAATTAATTACTCAGAACATATGTGTCTAGAGAATTTATGTAAACTTGTTCCTGGATGGGTAGCTCTTTTAAATTTTAACCCCATTTTAAAACCAAATTCTACAAACAAGCAAACATGCATAATGATAATATGTGAAAACAAAGTCTATTCATAATGATAATATGTGAAAACAAAGTCTATTCATAATGATAATATGTGAAAACAAAGTCTATTCATAATGATAATATGTGAAAACAAAGTCTATTCATAATGATAATATGTGAAAACAAAGTCTATTCATAATGATAATATGTGAAAACAAAGTCTATTCATAATAGTAATATGTGAAAACAAATTCTATTCATTATAAATAAGTATAATATGCAGAAAAAAATAAAGGTAATCTAATAAATAAAAGTATACAAACGAGTAAGAAATTTTTAAAAAAGATCTTAAATCCCTAGGTATAACTTGGCTCGTTCATAAACAAAGAAAGAACATGCAAACATTGGTACCACTTTAATATACCCAATGGTTAACCCAACAAATAACCCTTGAATACCTTGAGATTTATAAATACTTGCAGCAGTTTGACACATCCCCTGTTTAATACCAGTAGCTCCACCAACTTGCATTCTTCTTCTAACTAATTCAAAAGGATAAGAAGCAGTTTGAGCAACAACTCCTGATAACCCACCAGCAATCAATTCCGCCCATACAGTTAAAGGTCTTCTTGATCGTTCTGATCGATATTTATAATCAGTAACAGTATATTGTTCAAAAAAATTTGATCTAAAAACATCATGAAATAAATCATGAGCCCAAAATGATACCCCAGCATATGGAATCATACCAAAAAATGTTGGTATAAATCCTCTATAAAAATTCTTAATCCCACCATTACTTTCATTATAAATTGTATAAATAGTTTTACCTAATCGACCTCTATACCCAGTTCTCGTTTCATATGCCAATCTAACTCGAATCAAATCCAATGGATAAGTACAAAATACACTAACCACTCCACAAATTGACCCAGCAGCTAATCTTCTAAATGAAGTTTCATGTTCTGGTTTTCTAATTAATATTGATCGAATTTGTTCATAAGTTACAAATTTAATTGATGCATAAGGAAACATTCTTAATAAAGTAGCAGAATGACCTTGATATAATGCCAAAAATCCGGAAGTTCTAACAATATGTCTACCAGCTTTATAAAATCCTGTCCATGGCCCAGTATATTTTCTAAATTCTGGATTACTAGTTTGAAATAGAATCTTAACTCTGTCTAATGGTGCTATAAGTGTTTTGGCACTTGTACCTGCTAACCCACCACATATTCCTGATCTTATAACATAATCCCATGATTGTTTATCTATGTGTTTTTTCTGTATACTATTAACATTGTTATTATTATTATTATTATTATTGTTTGTGGTATTTGATGTGAGTGATGAAGGATTAGATGTATGATATAGATGATTATCGCATGATCCAGTACTGACCACTTGTTGTTGAGTAGCAGTCATTAAATAGTATCCTTTTAGTGTCCAATTAAATGGAGAAAGAAAATAAAAATCGTTTAAAAAAGACAATCAATAAAATATATAAAAAAGAAGAAGAAAAAAAAAAAATTGTGGAGAAAGTTAACGAGTTAACCGGTTAATTATGATTATTGTATTAAAATTTTCTACCGCTTTACAAGAGAAAAAATCAAAGTCCCACCAAATTCATCCTGCTTGTGTGTGCGTAATCCGCCCCGTGCCATTCTCTTGTAACCGCTCGGGGCTGTCTCGGTGTCGGTGACTGTGAATCACCTGACTCTACTACAGCTTGAACACCGTCACGTGCAGATTTCAGAATTTTAAAGTTCTATGAAAATTCCGCGGTGGTGGCGAAATTGGCTCTTTTTTGGTTTTAAATCCGCACTATTTACGTGTATATATGCACATGAAAGTTGATTAGTAAATGATTATAATTATGAAATAATTGGTTAATTGATTGTGAGGATATTTTCTAATTCTTATTTTTATTGATAATAATGTTAGAATTGTCCAGTTTGGTGAAAATATCTTTGTCAAATTCAACAATGGAAGCTATAGTACTTAGCTACAGATCGTTCTGGAGATCTTATATTGAGAGGAGGAGGATATACCGTCGATAGCCTACACCTGTATTGCAATGGAGAAAAAATCTGTCAAGTACGAGTATACCCAGACGCGTGATAATGACGTTCCAGCTCTAGATTAACATATCAGAGCCTTTCTTTATAATATTATGATGCTAATTTTAACTCTGGTGCTTATATTGTATCTTAGAACTATAAAACCTGAAAAGGCTGATTCGCATTAACCATGGCCCTGGTCAATCAATATATAGGAATTGAATCAACCTAATCTACCTATAATAATGATTAAAAATCTTTTCTCCACATTCTTGAAATATTTCACTTCAATGATAGTTGGATGCTTTTTTGGCTGAAAAGAAGACTAGCCCTGCATCAATTGTAATACTGCATGTAAAACCATTTGACAGCCAACTCTGTAATGGGCCAATTAACAACGCGAGTTTAAGATGTGGGGGGCTTTAGGCGTGGTTAAGTTCTACGCGTTGATTAATTACTGTAGGGCTCACACGTACTAGTAACGGATTTTCGTCGGTATCGTGTTTTCTATCGATAGATTACAACACCAGGATGTCCAAGTTTGTTAATTAATTAACTTGATCCCAAAAAATTGGATCAAAAATCAAAATTAAAGTGCATGTATAGCAATAGAGTGCTCAGCATAATAGTTTGAAGTACTCTTGGAGAAACTCCTTAACACCATGGTGAACAATATCGATTATAGCACTTACGTCTTCTACTAAATCATCAAAAAAAGGTCATTTTCAATTAATTTAAAAATTTGCAATTGTCTATTTTCCACTCACAGTATAGATTTGAATGGCTTTTACGTTCAAAGGTTGAAAGTACAAGCCTCATGCAAAGACGTTGTGGGTATGAAAATGGAGACGAATGAGAATTTTTTGGGTTGATGAAATTTTTCATTAGGGGCATCGATCAAGCGAACAAGCGTCGATAACTGGCAGTAGGGCAAGCTATTCGGTAGTAATAAAAGTCCTTTAATTCCTTTAATAAAAACATTGCAACCTTGAGTATCAATACATTGTACATTATAATAGCTGAACTAAGCAATTTAAAACTCCAATATTTTTGCTTAGTTGTGCCAGCTGCATTGTTCTCAACTCCATCCTCTGTTCAATTGGTACCTGTTTAATCATTGTTTGTATTATATGTTTCCGGATGCTTGTTTGTTTTATAAATTTCAGAGATGTGCAGATGCTCTATTAATACATCACGATATATATGGATATATAGCATGTTTTGCCGCTGTCACTAATTTGGGGTTCCTCTAAGGGCGTGTACACGGAGACCGTACGCATAGAGAATATTTCTCATCTTTGGTTGGATTTTTTTTTTTTTTTAATGTATGTTTGATACAATAAGTATTACAATTAAGGTAATTTACAATATATTCGATCGGTCTTAGTTCAAACTACATAGGTGAAAGTATCCGGTTAAGTTCAGTAGAATGAATGTACGGTATTGATAGAAGACTGGATGCGGAACTAAACAGAGCAC
Organism: Blastobotrys buckinghamii (nom. inval.); assembly: GCA_030579975.1. Lineage (NCBI taxonomy): Eukaryota > Fungi > Ascomycota > Dipodascomycetes > Dipodascales > Trichomonascaceae > Blastobotrys > Blastobotrys buckinghamii (nom. inval.). The sequence continues at coordinate 5,513 of JAKTSB010000296.1, forward strand.
ATCAAAACCATAATAATTTCCTGAGAGAGAAATTTGATATCGGTGATCATGAAGATGATATGAATGGCGGTAGTGGTGGTGATGATGATCGTAAAAAGTAGATGTAAAAATAATTAAATTTAACGGGAACAATAGAATTTTAAGTGGTATGGTACATATATACTTGCAGGTATTTAGCTGCTGAGAAGCTAGCGTAACTAAATACACAAAATTTACACGTTCCGTGTATAATAATTTGATAGAAACATAGCCATATAAAAAATTATTCTCAAGTAGATGAAGAAAAAACAAAGTTAGGGTGAATGTCTCTTTAAAATCTTTTATCATAAAACTAAGAACTATAGTATACTTATTCTCAATTTAAATTCTTCTTTATATATATATGTATACCAAAATTATACACATAACATGTATCGATCTGTAATCATGATATTTTAGAACTAGGCAACAAAGCTTTTTGCTCGAAATAACTCTTACTCGCCAACTCGTAAAGTCTGAGGCCTTCTTAAATTTATGCCTTGTTCTGATATAACTGATAAGATGATCAGTAAGTCATAATATTATAGGTTTATCACTTAATCATTATTTATTATTACCATTTATAGAATTCTATTAGTTCAGATAGTTTTTACTCCTCGTGTGCACACTTATTTGTGAGTGTGTATTATTTAATATACCTTAGCTATAGTGTCAAATTAATACGCAACTACTCTCAAATAAACTACTTATAAATCAACATCTCGTCTGTGAAGATTACTAATACAAATCTAATAGTACTATTGGAGAAGCTTGGGTACTAAACGTAATGCATTACATGGTCTCACAAAAAATACAATTTAACTAATAGTACAATAATTTATCAACAACAAACCGTCAGAACAAGCTGAGGAAGCTTTAATTGCTTATCAGCAAGGTTAAGATCCTTCATCCTTATTACAGGCAATTCAATGGAGTCATGTCAAAACCAGTCACTTTACCAAATTCCAAGCATGGCAATTTATTTGAATCATAATGCGTGTGGCTTTTCAATCAAAAAAAGAAAGACTTTACAAACTTTTCGCTACAGCTATGATAGCTTAACCAGTAATAGCGACTTTTAGGTAGTAAAGGAAGATACCATTTCTAAAATTTGATAGTAAAAGGTAACACATGATGTGCCATAATAGCTCAACCAATTGACTTAAGAGATTGAATCTACTAGGATTAGTATAAATCAGTCCATTGTGGCTGATTTTAGATTAGTTGATTTTATTGAAGTTTAAATTATACTTATGATATTTATCTCTATCTTTAGCATCCATATACATATATATCATAGATTATACCGTTCTAGATCATATATAATATCATAGTTGACTGCAATTATTGATTAGCTGAAATTTTATGATAAACATACATATGTTAACAATTACATGCTATAGCCGGTATACTCTAGATCAAGAACTTTACTAACCAGATGAGATATAACCTTCAACCTATACTGATACCCCCAATATCGACTTCTTATAAACTAATTTCTAATCTTAATTTGATTTAACTTTCAATAGTACAGTTAAATTTCAAATTTTTTATATGCTACTTTTCCACATGCATAGGAAGGTCATACAGAAATTAATTTCTAATAATATTGCAACTGGATATCCAAATCTGGAATACGATGTAAAAGAATTAACAGCCTGCATATGACGCAGTGCGTACCAGTCGCGTTTCACTGATGCGGCTATGTTTGTTTTACATACTAGAGAGCATATACCAAATAAACTATTAAAATACGAGTTTTGAAATAGGAGGAATCCGCAATGAACCTATCGATCTCGTATTGATCATGCCTTATTTATCCTACTAGTTTGGAGATCTAAGCCTCAATATATACCTAGTACTATATGTATACTGTTTTTTTTTTAGACTGATAGTTGTGTGCTAAACTAATTTGTTTTTATTAATACAAATGTTAAATACTGAAATATCGGATAGCGATCGATCGATATAAAAATTAATGATAACTTTTCAAGTTATATATTTATGATTTGTAATCAAAAAGTCGGGGCTAGATTTGAATTGCTTATTGGCTTCTGATGAATTGAGAATAATATGCGATATTGACGAGAATATATTAATCAATATATGGGGGGCTCAAATTTATACATTAATATTAAAATCTCAATTTCTTTTGTTTGAATAATGCAATGGTTCAAAATAATTGATTGTGATCATTTACCCAATAAAACCTTAGGCTGTAGTAAGCATATTATGAACTATATCCGATAGATCTTTGGGGGAAGAGGGGGGGGGGTTGTAATTTATGTATCATGGTATATGAGAATTATCTACTGTAGTATAGTAAGAGATACTTAGCTCTTTAATTTTAACGTAGACGACTATAGAACGACCTTGAATGATATCTAGATATATATTTACCCTGCTGTTAATTGATCTATAGTATCTTTCTTTCCGGATTCTATTAGTATTACAATTTCATTGAAAATATAAATAATTGATGCATGCTGTAGCTGTTCTAGGCTCTATAGGAGTAATTCCAGGATGGCCCATGATCATCAATTGAAATAATCTTTTGATTTCAATTATTCATTATTGTAATCTACTAATAATCATTAATATTTTAAAACCTTTATGCATGAAAACCCATTAACTGCAGTCATGATGAGCCCTGTTTAGTCGTATAAATCCTCTGACCAAAATGTATCCTTTCGTAAAAACTAAACCTCATAGACAGTATATTTACTAGAAGTTTAAACAAACTTATATGGTTCGGATTCCCGACACACTTCGCTATATATATATATATCTATAGCGACCTCAAAGACAAAGGAGATAAACAGCAAGCTGTGTAAACTACTATGGTATTGAGGAGGATCCCCATTACTTATTTTAATTAGTATGAACCTGAGACATCTTAATTGATTCAGTAGTCTTTTTTATACTGTCGAAAATTAATACCAGCTTGGAGCTATCTGCTCGAGCGCACCTTAGATTTAGCTAGATTGTAATCGACCCTTAATAAATGAGGGGACCCCTATAAAACAAAACAACTCATGATCTATAATCTGTTGACTATTTCTTAAATTTCTTGATGCATTTACTACTTGGACGTTTAATTATACCGGCATTTGAATGCATGTATAAATTGGTACTGCTGTTCGGAGAAGGAGTGTTAATTGCGATGAAGGATGCGGTGCTGTGCTGAGCCGCGTGAACGAACCGAAACTTATACTGTCTTTAAGTGCTGCACGATAAATATTGCAATCATGATGCAAGGTTTAACGTTTTGGGACATGTTTTTTGTTGTTATCGATATAAAACCCACTTTATTTCTTCTCAAGTTTTTGATTATAAACTTTATCAATCCACGAACCTCCATAAACACACGGTCCCCAACACACAAGTATACAGAATAATAAAGTTAAAGAGATACAAAGTAGATATTTTATAAGAAAAAAGTTACAAAAATAATGACAGAAACACCAGCACCACAATATTTGAGGGAAGAACCCAATACACTAACACCATCAAGATCATTACCAGAATATCATGAAAATGAAGATTCAACCACACTAGTAGAAACATCATCATCATCGGTTCCAAGGACTAATCCAGAGGTTATCATACCATCAACCACTCGAAGGAGATCGTCTTCATTGTTATCACCAATCAAATCAAACGGCACATTAAGAGGTAGATCGTCTTCAATATTATCACCTATAAAATCCAATGCATCAACAAACTCATCAAAGAAAAAATCAAAGGATAAAAATAGATTTGAAATGGATAATGAATATGTTTCATTAAGTTTACTAATCCAAACACCACAAAATGAAAAAACACCAGAATATACTGAAGATGATTTAGTTGAATTAACAGAAGAAGGACCATCATCACAAATTAAATCATTAAAAATTGATGGATTCAACTACAAAACAAATGATGGATACAAAGATATTTTATCAACACCTCCACCATATAAAGAAAAATTCCAACCTTTTGAACCATTGGTTATATATTCAAAACATGAGTTATTAGGTAAAAATGGTGGGTTTCCATTAATAATCCCAAATGCTTTGTTAAGAAGAGGTATTTCAGAAGAAGAATGGATTGGATTCATTGAAGATGTTTTACATACTAGTAATACCAAATCTAAAAAGCAAATTGCAAGATTAACTGGTGCAGCTTCATTGATTTTATTAGCGAGAGATTGTGGATTTACTACTAGAATTGTTTCAAGAACTATTCATTGGGAAAATATGAAAAAGGCTCAAGCTACTGTTGATGAATGGAATATGAAGTTTTTTGGACCAAGAAAAGTTCATTTAGTTTTACAATTGGCTTGTGATTTAAGAGAACGACCAGGCGGTAAAGAAATTGTTGGTGAAAAACCCAAATGGTATAGAAAAGGCCATTTTGGTGAATTGAGAACTGAAAGAAGTAGATTATTGATTTTTGATATTAGTTAGTTATAAGTAATTATGATATTAAATGAGGTATCTATTTATTGGTTAAATAAATTTTTTTTTTTTTTTTTTGGCATATACAATTTTTTATTCTTTATTTAATTTGTTTAATTTATTGCATTCATTCTAACTTATTGGTCTGCAGGTATTTGCAATATACTAGTTCATCACATTAAGTCTTGAATAGTTTAACTACATACTATCGTTATAGAAAAGACTTGATCATACGGCTGAGGTGGGGTCTATAGAATTCATAATAGGCTTGCATTTTTTTAAGCACATCTAGAGATCTAGATCAATAGTCCAATGACTTTTTAAGCTATGGGCAACTTTTTTTTATCTTCCCTCCAACTGCATGCACCTGATAATGATCTAATCTAAATTGTAGCTGTATTGAAGAGTAGTTTAACTAAACTTGGCATGCATCTCAACGTTCTAACGGTTATGTTCCAGTTCAATTTTTGCTGTATATTAAAACCGATCATGCACAATTTTGTGATACTGGTCGATCGAACTTGAATCGTTAATGGTTATAATATACACATTATGCCTTAGTGCGAGGTCGTATGCATCAGAATTTTATATATATATAAAACAGACATGTAAGGTGATCGCGAGTATATATCGTAGGATACTATCCTCTTGTAAAAAGGCCAGGAGAAAAGACTGTGTTATAATAGTTTCAAAACAAAATCTATATTCATAGTACTCCATATGCATATATATGCATGGAGCGGTTGGCGCCATTAGAGAATATAGATCATATAAAAGATTAGAGCATTGATATATATATATGTATCTATATCGTTTCGGTTGAATCCTATAGGTATTAGTGGTAGTGGTCAAGTTTGGCTTTTTAAATAAGCATAGTGGCATACCCGAAATCAATCGAACAAGAGACGATAAAAAAACTACATAGCTTTTAAATGCAAGATATTACAAACCAATCATGAGCACAGAAACCCTGAATCATAATTTTTTTTCCTTTTCTTGATAATAATACTATAATAAATTAACGAAAGTTTTGATACCATTCATCTTCTTCAAATCTTTTATTAATAGTATTCAAAACTTTCTCACTATATACATTTTTCAATTCAGAGCTTGAAATTTTCAAAACATTATTTTCATGAAACTCTTGTTGTTCTCTTGTTAATGGAATAATATTACCAACTCTTAAAGGTAAATCAGGATTCCAGCATGATAAAACCAATCTATTTGATTCACCATTAATTGGAGATTTACCTCTAAAATTTTCTTCAATAATATAACCAGCATCTGAAGTATCAATTGGAACTTTTCTTGATTCATTCCACCCCATTCTTGCTGCTTGACCAACTAAACTTTGAATAGCAGATTCATACATTTTAGTTCGAACTTTACCAGCTAAAGAATACCCACCTTGTAAAGTATCAAAAACAGGATTATAATCTCCTAATTCATTTAATAAATGTGCAGCAATAGTTAACCCGAAAATTGCTGGCATTGGGCCTAATACAGGTAAAATTCGAACTCTAAAATCTTTTAAAATTGATAATTCATCAACATTACCTTTATCCTTTTCAGTTTCATCTAATTTTAATAATTGTGCTTTATCTTTACCAGGTTTTTCAGTTGAAAAAATTACTGGAATACCAGATTCAACCCCTCTTAATCTTAATCTTCTTCGAACACTTCTTGATAATGGATCTTCAATTGATAATGAAATATCTCTAATACAAACTCTTGTTGGATCAGCTTTACAACCTGCCCCCATTGCACTAATAATTTTAATATTATTTTTAACACAATATTCTAATAAATCAACTTTTGTATCAATATTATCTATACAATCAATAACATAAGTTGGATTTCCTGATAATAACTCATCTGCATGATCTTTATCCCATAATGCAATACATGGATCTATTTCAACAAATGGGGCAACTTTACTTAAAAATTTCTCACAACAATCTACTTTTGGTGTACCAACATCTTCTAGTGTAGCACAAGCATGTCGATTTAAACTTGATAAAGTAACCTGATCAAAATCAATAATTTTGATTTTCCCAACTCCTGATCTAACCATCATAGTAGAAACATATGAACCTACTCCACCGGCACCAACAACAATAACATATGCATTTCTAATTTTATCTAAACCTTTTTCACCTAAGAATGCTTTATTTCTTGCTAATTGTTCATCAATTAATTCCTGAGAGTATTGTTTTGTTTTTGTTGATGTAATTAATTGTGGAGTTGATTTATTTGCTTCATCTTTTAAATCTTTGACTCGTTTGGTGGTATTTAATTTGTTATACGTGTAATAAGCAGCTGCTGATGTTGCTAGTGTAGCTGCAGAGCTGATTAAAGCCGTTAAAAGAACAGTAGTTCTTTTATCAAATTTGTCCATCTCTCTTTCTCTCTCTCTCTATTAGTTGTGGAAAAAAAAAAAAAAAATTTAATTTCAAAAATTTCCATCATCTTATTCTTTTTATTTTTTTTTTTTTTGTGTATCCATGGTTGAAATTTTTCAAGTGTAGAATCATCGGAGTGTCGGCGTTCTTTTTAAGAGTTTAATTTTAGGTGATCAGGTTGCGAGCAGTTTCGACAGCCGGACGACGCGCGTACTCTTCTAACCTTATCGCGCCGTTGCGCTGGTAATTATCACCGTAACCTAAAAATTGTTTCTGACTTGATGGTAAGATAACTTTATGAAACAATATAACCAGGTTAGGGCTGAAATATTAAGATGATTGAAACTTTTTTATGTAAAACTATTAATAAACAAAAAAAAGTCATTTGGGATCTTCAGAATTGTCACTTTTTTTTACCAAATGCTTTCGGCAATTTGTTAATTGTGATTTTGATTTGATTAGGTAATTGGATTCGAAATGTATCATTTACCTGAGAACCCTATATAATAACCCTAATTGATTATGGCAATAATAAACTATTTATAGCCAGAAGTGAGATAATCACCAAAGTGGATCAAGCCTACAGTTGCAATGTAACTTGAAAGTATTCATATAAACGTTAGTATCAATAGAGAAAAAGAATAATAAACAAAGCGTGATAACATTAATAATAAACAATATATAAATAAATAAATATAAACTAAAAATCTCATAGTAGTAGTATAATAAAGTGATAAGTTCGTAAAAGTAAATTAGGATTTTTTTTTTTTTTTTTGTATCAGTATAAATAGTAAGTGACTTTTTCAAAATAAATGGGTCGTTATAAATAAGTAAAAGTGTAATAAATTAAAAGTCAAGTTGACAATTGTAAAAAAGAGAACAAAACAATTCCTATTGGTATCCATTGTTATAATATGGGTTATGAGGTGGTGGCTGTTGGTTTTGCTGCTGCTGCTGCTGTTGTTGTTGTTGTTGGTCTTGAGGTGGTTGTTGTTCTTGAGGTGGTTGTGGGAATAATTCATGATATTGTTGTTGTTGAATATATTGAGGAGGTGGTGGTGGATAAATATATTGTTGTTGATTATAATCATAAACCAAATTATTAATTGGCTGCTGAACTTGAGGAGTTTGAACAATTTGAGGAGTTTGATTTCTTGAAGTTGTATTGGAAGATCTTGCAGCAGCATGAGCAGAAGATTCAGCTTGAACACCTCGGGCTTCTTGTTGAGCAGCTAATCGTTTTCTTTCTTCTTCAGCCTTTTTTTTCATCTTTTGTCTTCTTCTCATTTCTCTAAATTCATCAGGCTTTCTTTTTTCACCATGTCGTTGCATGTTAACATGAGCATTTAAATGATTTAAAGTACCATAACCTTTTTGACAACCATTCCAACCACACATATATAATCGTTCAATTTCTTCATATCTTCGTCTTGGACGTTTTTGTTGTTGAACTTTTGGTAAATTAACAAAATCAAAAGTTTGATGATGATGATGATGCTGTTGTTGTTGAGGTGGTCGAGCTGGTGGACCACCTTGTGAAACAGTTTGATGCATTTGAACTGGAATTAATTGAGGTTGATGCGGTTGTTGTTGTTGTTGTAATTGATCTCGAACTACCGGGTTGTAGTATTGTGGTGGATAAGCTTGGGGTGGTGGTACCATTTGTGGTGGTTGTTGCATATAATAAAATAAAGATGGATCACAATACATGTTAGGTGTGAATTGTTGAATGTTATTGGTATTAACAGGTTGAGTTTGTAACTGAACTTGGTTGTTAATTTGTTGATTGTTATTCATATACCCTTCTTGGTCCAACGGATAGGTATTAGTATTAGTATTACCTAAAAATGATAAATCTAGTAATATGTTAGTATTGTTTCATTATTGAAGATTGGAAATAATTGTTATTAAGTAATGATCGAATTGTTATAATATTATTTTGTGGATAATGTAAAAATATTTTTTTGAGGGTCACTGATATTATTATTGATGTGCCTCAAACTGAAAGGTGCATATAAGCTTGTAAAATCTTGCATAGACCCGCAAAAAAAAAAAAAAAAAAAGTAAACACACACAAAATAAAATAACAAACAATGATATCAATACAAAAAGTTAGTAGAAGGGGTATCAAGTATACATACCATAACTGGTTGGAATTTGAGGTGGTGAAGAAGCTTGAGTGTATTCAGTTGCCAAAGAAGAATTTGATGATGATGTTTGTGAATTTGGATCATATCGAGTATTAGATACCGGTAAAGCAGTTGTAGATGGGGTTGTAGTAGTACCAGCCCATAGATTATTGGTTTCAGCTAAGAATGGTGGTGGGTTAGATGATGATGATTGAGAGTTTTGTTGCTGAACTTGGTGAATTTGTTGGACCTGAGCTGATTGTTCATAAGTAATATTGGTATTGTGTTGATTGTTAGTTAAAATAGGCGATACTTCATGATCAGAAGTAACTGCATAAGAATTGTTACTATTTACATCAGTGTCAGTGCTAGTTGGTAATGTATATAATTGTTCAACTGGCCCACTGGTAGTAGTATTAACATTATTATTATCAATACTAGGATCATTATGTTCGGTAGTAGTGGCAGACGGAGAATTAGTGTCACTCATTACTACTACTTATTGGGATTAATTGGTTAGTTAGTTTTAGTTGGTAAAATGTTAATAATAGTGTCGAGTTGGTTTGATAGTTCTTAAAAAATATAGTCTTAAGAGATAGTTTGGGGGGAAAAGTAGATAGTTTGTAAAATAAAATTAATTAAAAAAGGGAGTTCTAAAAAAGTATTTTTGAAGGGATTTTTGTGGGTTTTTATAACTAATTTTCTGTCTAAGTTGGTCTAGCGTTTAGATAGTATGTTTAATTAAAGTAGATGGAGGTTTTATAAATCGATGATGACTTTGACGCTGAGGAATTGTATCTTGGAGTAAAGCAGTAAAAGAGGAATTGGGTCAATTCGTTATATTACTGCTATCACATAATATTCCTTTTGCTTTTTGCGATCAAAGTTGAAAAAGAAGAAAAAAAGAAACGATGGGATTTATTTTTAAAGTGACAGAGATAATTATGGCGTAAACGATATCAAAGCGAACTATGGGGAGGAGAAAAAGCAATAATTGCATGCATGAATATAAAAAAAAAAAAAAATTCCAATAATTATGGATTGTTTACTTTTATTTCTGTAACTTTGATATCCCTAACCCTAATTTCTTACCTAAGGTCGTTACTTTTTTTTTGTTTCAATTACGCTTTGCAAAACGAGCGAATTCCGTCATTGAAGTCTTCAATCTCTTCAATCTCTTCAATTGTTGAATCTGAATCTGAATTTGAATCTAGATGCTGCTGAATCTGAGAGTTTATCCAGATCTTGATTGCAACTCTTCATGATTAGATTATCTAAAAAGTAACCAGCGATTCGAATAATATATGCTATAAAAAAACTATCAGCATAACCAAGTTCTCAAGAAGTTTTCTATTCTGTTTGTTCTAATTTAAAATGATAAATCCCTAAGTTCTATCAAAAGGCTAAAAAAAACTCTATAATGATACTAAAACTTACAGTCTCACAAAGCTTAATAAAAGGGGGGTAATACTACAGGAATGTTAAATTCTATCAAGCAAGATAAACAAAAACATCGTATCTTTGACTGATGATGGCGTGTGCTTTGATTGTAGACGTTCAAATCATCACTTTCATTAAACCACTTGTATAATATTTTAAAATTAAATTCAGGTTCATGAATTTTTTTCATGTACAAATCTGAAAAACAAAGTACCAGCAGATATGCAATAAAAAATAAAAAAAATAAAGAGGAGAGAGTTATCATTGAAGAGATCTCAATTGAGAGTTCCAATAGTGATAGTAATTGATTGAATTCTCCTCCAAAAAGCAATTTTTACTTGCCATATTGCAATCATGTACAATCGTTCTTTCTTTTCTTGATTAGAACCCCATAAATAAAAGGTGCATGATAATAAAAAATAAACCTTTTTAAGAGCAGGAATTGGTTACTTTTTCTGTTCAAATTGGTGTAGTGAGTTTAAGCAGTGTAATTTTCAAATAACGATCGACACTGCGAGATGACCCACTGCTTGCGATCATGAAATGTAGATCACCATGTAATCAGTAATGACCCATTCAAGCGTACCTAACTTCCTTTACTACAGCTCAAACAACTCTCACCGAAATTAAAAACGTCAACCATCGATTCAAAAACCAGAATAATATCGCCATCCGATGAAAAACGAGCTCACTGTAATATCGGCAACCAGCCTCGCTCGCCTGCCTGCACGTCTTTTTCTAAATTTATCTCAGTCTTTTTGAATTACGCTGGGTGGGGTGGAACGGCTTTGCAACCTCATGCTTACATTGCATAATATTAAGAACGACTTCCTATTCTGAATTACAGCCTATAGTATACTGGCACCAGCCAGAAAGAACAACAATACAGTAATAATAAAGTGCGGGCCGCGTGTCTTTCAACAAAAATTTCGAAATCCCCTTAAAAACATTGTACAGCAGGATTTTTTAATTATTATTTTCTTCTTACTGTCAAGTTTTAATAATTCTCTTTCAGCCATTCAGAAAAGGCAATTTTTCATATAACCAAAAACCTTCGACACTTGGAATCTATCGCGATAGAAGGAATAGTTTTAAAGAGGGATGTGAATGAACATCGCTGGTATTGTTCACTTTACATCCGATCCTGTGGGTTTAAATAAAAATTATGATCATATATATAATAATGATTGTGGGTTAACAGAAGTTATAAGTATCGTGTGCTTAGATATAGCTAGGTATCCATCAGGGTATGTGAATGAATGCATTTTGAATTGGGGTACAAAAATGCGATGGTGGTATCTCGATATATTTGACTTTGATCTGAGATTTCGTAGTGATGATGCCAGCTTAGAATCTAAGATTTGTTTTTGAGACGTTCACAAGCTGTTCTCAAGCTTGTAATGGATAGATTTTTGTCTTAAAGCTTGAACCACTCTTTCTTACCGCACCAAAAACTGTGTAATTATGATAATATTCAATTTGATTGACATTCATGCTCTCCCCCCTAATCATTAAATCAAAAAGTCACAGCAAATAGTCTATACCATGGTCCTATTCTTACTCCCATAGTTAAAAAAATACTAGAGAATTTTTTGATTTTTTCAAATTCTCAGGTGGCAATCTTTACATATTTAAGAGCTTTTGGGGGGTTATTTAGGCTGAACAAAATATAAGAAAAGTATTCTTCTGTGTCCATAGAAACTAATTATTTTTATTGATACGAGGAGAAAAATTATTGTATTTACTACTATAGTATACTGGTACCTTATAACAATAATGGCGAGAGAAGTTATAAAGTTTGGTCCCAGTAAGTTACGTACTGGTAGAGTAGAGTATCGATCAAAAAGGGGACGAAAAAAAAAGTAATTAATTGAAAAATAAAGGGTTGTGGAAAGGCTGCCATAATAGAGGTGATCTTAATAAAAGTTACAGGAACGGGTGGATTGTATGGCCGATCAGTTTCTGATGGTCAAAAATATTCTTGATTGAGACTCAATTGCTGGGGGTTGAAGTGGTTTGGTAAATCGTCTCCATAAGAATAGAAAATATGTTGAATTTTTTGAAAGGTGAGCAAAAAATATAGAAATTAATTGCATACATGTGTGGTTTTGGGTTTTTGTGATAGTTATTGTGTAGAATTAATGTTTGAAGAAATACAAAACAAAACAGGATGAACCTAATTAAACATATCTAAAAGGTATTCTGAAAGTTAGGCAGAAATTACCCCAGATTGAATAGTTTGACTAGAATAAGCTAACGTGAGTTAGGATGGACAGGATCATTAATGAAATAACAGGAAAAAATCAACAACCTAGGGTATAAGTCACCCATTAGTTTAACAATAGCACTGCTAGTTTTTAAATACTAGGACCATTAGGAAATTTTAAAAAACCATTAGAAAATATTGACAGAAATAAGCTACTACAAATAATTGTTTTGGTTAACTGGATAACACTATATAAATAAAACATAGAATTTCTCAAATAAGTAAACCACCTTTTCAAAAAAAAAAAAAAAAAAACATTAATATATTTTAGTACTGTTACTTGAAATACCTATTCAAAAAAACAAACAAATGCGAGAAATAAATGAAAAAACTTGTTAGAATATTTAAATGGATTAAAAAATAGAATGAATAATTTCAGAACCCATTGTTGCACCAGCACCAAAGATAGCTGCATTACCAAACTTACCACCTATCTTTTTCAATTGAGATTCTTGTTGTGGTTGATCTTGTTGCTGGGGTTGAGCTTCAACTACTTGTTGTTGAGGAGGAGGAGGAGCATAATATTGTTGAGGAGGAGGAGGAGGAGCGTATGCTTGTTGTGGAGGATAATATCCAGAATATTGTTGTTGTGGAGGAGGAGGACCCATTGGAGGTTGATGCTGTTGTTCATATGGTGATTGAGGTGGAGGAGGGGCATATACCGAACGTTTTTCATCATCACTATAATGTGGTAATGAATGTGCAGATTGATTATTTGAAGATACAGGTCGAGGTGGAGGAGGAGGTTGTAATGATGATGCATTATTAACAACTCTAACATAATTAGATGGGAATAACCCTTCTCTTTCTGTATTCATATCTTTACCTTTCCACCAATCACTATTAGGTTTTTCCATTACCAAAATTTTAGCACCTTTAATTAAAGTTAAATCACTTGGATCTCTAGCATGATAATCATATAAAGCTTCACAATATTCATTATTATCTGCTGGTGGTGGTGGTGCTGCTGCTGATGGAGTTGGAGGTGCTGGTAAAGCTGATCGTTCTGCAGGTGATGTTTCAGTTTCCAATCCAACTGGTGGATTATTTGGGTTGTGACGATGTGGTAATTTATTATCAAGATGATCAAAAAAGTCTTGAGTAATAACCCCAGAATCTTTTAAAAATTCCAGTTCCTAAATTATGTTAGCTGGACGCTCTTATTTTATTAATAACAAAAACGTACATTTCGAACAGAGGTTAGAGATCTGTTAATAACTGCTGAGTTTGACATAGTATTCTTCGACTATTAGTATTAATGAAAAGTGGTGTTGAAGAGGATAAGTTGGCTTTGTTTTTATGTTGATGAAGTATTTAGGTTTTTTTTCTTGGCTTTGGGAAGTTTCAGGTTAATCTGTCAAGGCTTAGATTTTGAATTTACAAATTTCAAGGCAAGTACAAACAAAGTCGGTGAACGGAGTCTAGAAGCTCTGGAAAAGTCCCTTTAAATTTCTAAGGGAAAATGTCTTAATAGCGCTTGAGTGGCTCCTTTATTTCCAGCACGGGTGGCCGGGCGGCTCAGCGCATTAATCTGAAAGTGGCTGATGCAATAATTCCCCCCGGAACAGTTTCCGATCGGACGCGAAATTAAGCGGTCTATTCTCCGAGCCGAAATTTTAATATTATCTACATCATCATAAATGTTGTATCTGTTAATTACAATGATAATTTGAATGGATTATGTCTAATGGTTGCCAAAAAATTGGAAACTTGGTGATGTATCTAAAAATTGTATTAGTGAAAATTGTGTTGCATTTTTTGTTACAAATTTCTACCTGACCTTGATCAAATGAGGGTGATAGTGTAAATATTTTATTACAAGCATTCTCCAAATTATAGACTAGTCACTAGTAGGATAATAATTCTAGACTAGTGCAGTTTTTATATTCTTTTGCATGGATTTTTGTTACACCTTGGGATGCTCAAAGTGCTAGCTGATATTTTTTTTTTTTTTTTTTTTTTTTTCAATTGCAAGTTTCAGTTGATTGACTATAAAGTAGGTATGACTGGCTATGCAAATATTAGGATTGTGTTTATATCCTTGCAATTAATCCAATCACCTGCCACAATTATACTGCTTTGAGAGCGTTCTTTTAAGCAATACTAGCAAAAAACTTTTACTCAGATCGTCCAATTCTTCAATTATAACCAACTTGCATTAGTGTGTTTTAAATTCTTATAAGAAAAGGCCCAATAAGAAAAGCGTCCCTCTTAAAATGAAGATTTACATCTTGAATTATCTCTTTTTTGCATAGATTGCAATGAGCTGTGAAATAAGCACATAGTAATTCACCCCGCCGTCTCAAAAATCCTGTTCATTTATCATTACACCGCATGATCATTTTAAAAGGTTTAATGAACTGTAAGGTTGACAGATTTTAGAAGATAAGCTTAACGGTTAACAATTCAGACTATCAATATTTATTATTTAGATGAAGTTTTACCAGTTCAAGAAATATACATATATCATTGCCATGTATTTTTGTATTGCATGGTCATGAAAATAAAAAAAAATAAAAATAAATAAAAAAAAAAAAAAATGAATCGTCATCCTATAGTAGAACTGTGGATTTCTAAGTTAATAAACTGTTTAGCTTTGTGTAACAACGTTTTCTGTAATGAATTTGCTTTTATAAGTTAATAATAAATCAACAGTTGCCTATTCTTTTTTATTTTGCTGTTGCAGATTGTGGTTTTTTATTTTATTAATTTTTCTTTCCTGAATATTC
Source organism: Blastobotrys buckinghamii (nom. inval.) (assembly GCA_030579975.1). Classification (NCBI taxonomy): domain Eukaryota; kingdom Fungi; phylum Ascomycota; class Dipodascomycetes; order Dipodascales; family Trichomonascaceae; genus Blastobotrys; species Blastobotrys buckinghamii (nom. inval.). The sequence goes on from JAKTSB010000296.1 coordinate 20,939, forward strand.
AAAACAATCAATATATCTAATTTACTCAAATCCAACGACTTGAGAACAAAAAAAGCAATAAAATATCACCCATTGTAACCATTTAAAAGAAAACAAAAAGCTTTTTTGGCTTCTTCTGTTAAGGATTTCTTCTGAAGGTCATGGGTTTGGGTTTAAAATTTGTAAAAGACTCAGATCCAATCTTAAAACGTAGCTCCTAAAACACTAAAGAGCACCTAAAGGTTATGATCTAATAGCTCTAGTTCCAACTCTTGGTACAAGCTTCACTCCTAATTCAAGATTAGCAGAGACCTCAAAAGATTGGTAGAAACCTCAAAAAACAATTTAAATAGTAATTTAAAATAAGTCTATACATAATTCTCTCCATGATTATAACAGACTTGGACATATACCTGTTACAAACCGATTGAAATTTTACAATTATGACTATAGAATATTGGATCGTATAAAGTACTCAGATCTTAAAAATAATGATGCAATTGGAGCATGGTACCGTACGTAACGGCGAAATTAATAAAAAACATAAAACATAAATTTAAGAATACATATAGATTATATAAAAATTGATCGTCTGATAAAGCTTAACGATAATCAATTGCAATTTAAATTGTTCCTCATTTGCTTTTATCTAATTAAGGAATAGGAAAACCTCCGCAATTAAACTTTTAACTAAGCTTGTAATATATATATATTTGATCACGGTATCACACGAATATGCATTATTCAACAAATATTGTGATACCAAAATCTTGCTATTTTTATTTTAAATACATCATTTCAGTTATTTACAAGCTTTATATTTGGGTTCTGCAGTGGAAAAGAAAAAAAAAAAATAGTCCAAAGTTTATTGTATAGAATAATCTATTTTAAGATATAATAGCAATTGCTTTTGACCTTGGTGAAACAAAGTGTTAATTCTAATACGATAATTGATTGGTAACTCGGGATTGATCATTCTCCAAGATAACCTTCTACACACTCAATTGTTGGGTATTTAGTCCTTGAAAAGTATTACACGAAATACTATACCACTAATCGATCGCTTGAGTTTAATACATTTTGTCTTGTACCATATAACTCTCCTTTAAAGATTGAAAGTACTGATTTAGCTAGGAACGCTGGTATAGGCCATGGTCTGCAGTGGGTTATATGATCATTATACATCGATCGTTGGATCCTTAAATTGACAGTATCGATGCTAAGGAGCCCAAGGTATCGGGTTTTGAAATCCCAAGAGGACGTCCGTGGGTTGTTGCATTTTTTGAACTCCCATTTGCAAAGCAGTTCAGAATAGCGGACGTATATAAAATCTTAGGTATATGTTGTAATAACCGATTAGGCATATGGCTTTAATGTCAAGGCGTTGGGTTTAACGAATGCGCCGTTTCATCAATGTTTAAACTAAGTCTATAACACTTTCATTTTATGATCGAATTTTATTCGTGCGTCTCATTTTCGGAAGCTGTCAAATCGACTCAGAGCACTTAATTGGATTGATAGGGTTTATTAATTGTTTGATTATTTATTATTAGCAAGATTCTATCCAGTAGAGTTTTTTATATATTCGTTCAATAATTTGAATCTTGGAACTGTGTGATTCGATTAACCCGAGAAACGCAATACGGTAAAGTAGGATATAATTAGATTTGATAAGATGTATATAGATTATTGTACCATTTCAACGGGTTTCATCGAGATCTTATAGAACAAAGCTATATATACAATAATTGATTACAACTACAATCATTAGCTGAAAGTACTTTAAATTGACTTTTTATATTATTATTATTACCAGGTTAATAATGATAAGACTCGATTGTAGGATTATAGATCGATTTGAGCCAAAAAAAGGCTTAGCTATGTATACAGAGAAACTGACCTCTGCTCGACATTGTCATATAATATTCTGATATATATATATTGTTTGTGATCGTATTGGAGAGTTATGAAGCAATGATGGTGGTAATAGTTTGAATCTTTTTTGATGAACTGATACAACCATTACTCCCCTTTGAGTTTCGCTTAGATTAAAGTAAATTAAACTAGTGCTGTAACCCTAATCACTCCCCAGAGTTTTGTAGCCTCTAAGATTCAAGTATACCGTAGTTGCAGAACGTTTTATTACCAATTCCGTCTTCAATTTACAATACTAGATAGATCGACTTTCACGATTCAAAAATTCAACAAAAACCCTTTTTTTCCTATAAATATACTCTTTCACAAATGTTCATAATTATTGGTTATATATTTCTAAATATAAACTAGAAACTCGAAATAGGCAATTCATCATATCAATTATAACCTTGTAAATATATCGCTATTATCTTCAAACCCGTACGGATTCTTGAACATGGTAAACTGTATTGAACTCGCATTGCTAAATTTTATGTGATTGCTTTCTTTTTTTGTTTAAAAAATAATCATAATCAGATCGACATAGACAAAAAAACACATCCGATCAATTATGCATATTGCATGCATAAAAAAAATCAGTCTCACCGGGGCCCATGCATGCATGGTGGATTTGCGTCCCTACAATAATTAGAAATACAAATTCACACAAACTTTAAAGATAGGGATTTTCTCTTTTGAGGGTCCAAAAAATCAAGTATCAGTCTGCAGTATGGTTGATTGGGGTCAAATGGATGTAGTATCCTGAAGATATAGAGGATAAAAAGTAAAGTTGTTGCATCATGTACACATGTTTTATAGAAATATTATTTAGAATACTTGAATAGTTGGTCTTATTTAAATTTCTGGACCTTGATATGATTGTGAGTTCCCAAACTTCTCATCTGAGAGTTGGCCTGAGCTTGCAGGGTATATTTTTTGTTGGGTTAAAAGGGTTGCTGATTCAATAACTGATGTAAATTTTTGTAACAACTTTTGGTCGGATTACCAGTCTAGGTACACCACTATATATAGGATACTGGCCAGTTTTTTTTTTTTTTTTTTTTTTTTTTTTTTTTTTAATGCCCATCTTTTTATTTTATTTTTTATCCTTTATTTTGATGGATGTGATTGTGATGGGTTAAAAAAAATATCATCGTACTGCAACATCATGTATCATGCAATTAAATTAAAAACGGCTTTTTTGCTTCAAAATAATATTTTGAAAAAAATATATAATTTTCTACATCGTCCACCGCGTGAAACTTCGACTTCAAAATCTGCAATAACTACTTCTTTTTATTCTTTCAGAATAGAAGAATACGGTTAAACATATGAAAGGGTGGTCGAAACAATCAAATCCTGCAGCTGGGGGGGGGGGGGGGCAAGAACATTATAAGCAAAAAACATACCGAAAATTCCCTATTAAATGAGGAATCTGCAGGTAATTTGTTTAATTATTTGGAGGTGGTGGCAATATCCTATATTCGATTGAAATACTATTTATTTTTTCTGGTCCATATGTACTTAGCCGCTAAATATTCTTAATTCTCATTGGTTATTGGAGGTTCTTTAACCGTGAATGCGAGCATTTTCAACATTCAACTCTTGCTATTGTTAACCATGGTATGGCTTCAAAATTTTTAGTTAAATTAATTTTGTGGCTTGAAATATTTTAAAAGAATAAAGTATAACTCCAAATCTAGATGATTACTTGTAATCTAAAATGAACTTTTAGCTCTCTTTTTTTTATGCTAAACTACTGCAGTTAGTCATGATTTAACTTTGACTAGTTCAAGTTATGACAATTGATAGGTCAACGGCTCTAACTTAAACTTAAGCTTGCGGGGTAGTGTTATCCATTAGCCTTATCAATAAAATACAAACGATTTTGATTCTGAAAGGTCACACAAATATATAGGTTTAATCACGAGGAGAATTTGAGCTTGATTTCAGCGAAAGAATCCGAAAATTTTCTGGTCTAGATGAACCTTAGAATAAAGTCACATTGGAGCTGAATGTTGTCATTTGGTTCATTGGAATCTGAATATGTGTGGCTTGTAATCAAATGAGTGAACACTGAAGATTAGCAAATAAACTACTCACAGTATGGTTTACATCTTGAGAAAAGAAAAAAAAACACTTTTACTAATTTATTGTAACAATTGCTTTTTTATATAATCTAATTCAATCACCTCAGATTATATATATAACTTCGAGATTTATAATGACTCCAGTTCTATTAATGAATGTGTGAAAAGTAACTAATTGAGTATCTTTTTAAACATTTTGACGTTTTTAATTTTGGTGTTTGAATATTTATCGTTTACTTATAGACTTCTACAATGAATATACTCTGTTATATTTACTTAACTTGATTTATTCTCCCTGTTGAGAGCCGGCTACAAGTATACTATTAATGATTTATACCTAGATCATTATATAAAGTAATTTCAATTTAAATTTGGTTGCTTCTTATCCATATGTATCATGGATTTGAGGCTTTGAAGCCAAAATTGAGCAAATTATATATGATAGAAAGATCTTATATGATTGAAAACAAACTGACCTTTTTCTTATTTTTTATTATTTTTTATTTCTCCACAATATTTTAAATTAAGCATTAAACTAGATTATCACACTAAACCTTGTTATCTTAAGGAAAGTTCAACGCAATTTTATAAACTAGTTTCAACGCTAGAGCAATTTATCATGACTAGATAGTCCTTAATTTCCATATACACTATAGGCAGCTATTGATTTAAATTAACAAGAGTGATATATAAGCAATTGGTTTACTACATTAGTGCAATTTGTCAAATGGTTTTGTATTCAGAAATAGTACTATCATAATATCCAATATATATTTATTATAATCATTTATGAATAAACACGTCGTCTATTTTTTCTAGCTAATCAAGTCACACATGTTATGAAACTTTGTAGGTTTACCCAACAATAGAAAGTATGCAATATACATATGCATGTTAATTAATATTCTGAACTATTATTGTAGTTACTTATAGTCACGATTATGAAAAGGAATTTCTAAATCACGATACCTTCAGAAAAAAAAAAAAAAAAAAAAAAAAAAAAAACGTTACGGTTGTTTATAATAAAGGCCAAAATAATTA
>JAKTSB010000297.1:0-25930 GCA_030579975.1 Blastobotrys buckinghamii (nom. inval.)
ATAAAAAATAATAAAAAAAAAAAACAACAAAAAAAAAAAAAAAAAAAAAAAAAGGGAGATGATCAATTATTATTAACTGATATCATTAATTTAAATCGTCAGCTTCAAAAAAAAAAAAAGAAGATTTATTTTCTTTTTTTTCCACTTTCTAAGGTTTAAATTATTTTGAAAAAAAATAAGGGTCCGAGAATTAAATAAAAAATTGGTATTTTGTTTCTACCTAAGCGGAGAAGGCGAGCGCAGTAGTCCCCTCCAAGCTTGAGTGTAGAATGAGCCCCATAGTCTAGTTTAGGACTGTAATCACGCAAGTGCAGTATTCTATTTCGCAACACTAGCTACAATGTAATAAAGCTTATGGCCATTTGGGGTTTTAAAGCCGGTTAACTTTAAATCCGGGGTATTTTGCTATACTTGAAATATAACAAAGCATCATAAATCCTATGATGGCAACATTCTATCAAATATTACAAATATGTAGAACCTGAAAAATAGATGAACGAGCTTATGAATACTTGAATTTATGAATACCATGATAAGAAGGCTGATACGTACTGCCTAAATGAATATTATTATTTTTTTTTCATAAAATTTCCAATTATTCAACAAAAAATTTGATTCTTTTCATCATTTAAAAATCCAGCATAAAACCGATTTTTGAAACGATTTTAAAAAGAACAAACATACCTATGAACGGCACTACCTATTTTTTTGAATAATAATTTTATTGGTGTGAGAAAAAAATTCCAAGTGGTGAAAATACCTGAGTGCACAGTGTTAGTTCGCTGGAGAATGATCGAAACAAATGCACGGCGGGTGTTTCAATCAATTCTTCGTCCAGTGACAAAATAAGGGCTTGAGAAAGGAAACTGACGATATTACATAATCATATTTTTGGTTGAAGCTAATGATCAGAAACTTTGGACCAAATCGATTTAGATATGAGAACACGCGGACGAACAGAAGCCGCTCATATTCGCCTGGTTATTCATCATGACAAAATTACAACCGCTTAAACAAATTAGCTCCTACACAATGTGGCGGGATGATCATTCAAAGAACTCATTGACGGGCTTGAGTGATAGGCGCTGATTAGACTCAAGCATGGCTAATGCATCCATACAATACGAATTTTTTTTTTTTCTTGTGATGGAATAAAATGAAATTGGCGATCGATACGCGTAAAACACTGAACGGATTCTGCGTAATTTACTGACCGTGTTGCATTCGTGATCTAAGCATGGATAACAAGCGTTAATTGTTTGTTTATTTACGCGTGTCATTTTTTTATCTACAATAACTTTTAAATTATTTGCCTCTAAATTTTAAGCTGCACGGACCACAAAACGCCGCATTTATTAGGGCTTAAAAGAAAAGGTTTTTATTTATGATACCAAGAAATATGATTGCCAGTTTGGATTTTAATTATCTTGTTGAAGGACTCTTTATTATAGAACGACTACAGTTAAAGGTTGCGCATCGATAAGGAGAGGTTACTGCCCGTAGATTAATCTTCATAATTCCTTGACTATAGAATGATTTATAGTGGACCCGTTCAAAAAGTAGTACAAACTGCTCACAAGATATATAGTTCCGACTTATTATGAAGCTAATAGACTTTGATAATATGATCTTAGTTAGATTAGATGCATTATTGAATTTTTTTCGAGCAATGATTGATTGTAGTATCACCGGGATTGATAGATTATAGCAACAAAGTTATATTTGAATCCATCAAAGCTCTGGTTCAATCATAACTATGTGGATATATTGAATATTATAACCTGGATCTTAGGGATAACTTGGATAATTTGAGTTAATTAACTATATTGTCAAAAATAGGTAATATATTCCTCTTAGCTAATATCTATGTTAGTTTCCATAATAATGGTAGAAGTTTATTTAATCAATCGATCATTCTACAAACAAAATGAATGGATGGATATCCTATATATATTATTTGAGGCCTTCAATGTTAATCTATTCTATATTTATTATTTATTAAGAATATTCTATTAAATGGATCGATAAGATAAATCTTGGTGCTTTAGTTTTCATCGTGGCTAAGTAGCGATCGATTTAAGGTACCTGGATACTCTATACTTGATAATCGAGTTCAATCAAGCTCTCATTTGGCTATCTACCAAGAATTATTTAGCTATTAGGTCACTAATTAAGTTATATCGATCTTTACCTTTTATTTAGATAACCCTAATCATGGATCATATCCTTTAGAATACAGTACCACGTGCCAATAATCTTTGAGAATGTAGGCAACTCATGAGATTTTATCTAGACCCCACTTACAATAGTATTTGGTACCTATGTAAGTATACTCAACTCTAGAAGCTCTAGTCATCACATATCCACCATAACTCTTATTTTGGTGAGTTGCCAGAAGTATCAATAGTCCCCGCGCCGCTTTGTGTACGGTGAGATTCACTGTTTCGCACTTAATTTCCTTCATTGTGAATAGCAGATCATCATAAATCTGTACAGTGTTGTTGGAAACTTTTCTTTTAATCCTATACAATTGATCGACCAAATTTACGAATTACCAAAACCATGACAATTGATTTTTTGATATATGTATACATGTATGGATGTATCCCATCATATGAATTTGCCCAGACTTTTATTACATATTTAGAACCGTTACCACTAAATACCGCTATTATAAGTATGACTACAAAAGCTAAAGTGCTAGTATCATGTTATGACATCTGATTATATACCTTACTAAAATATCACAGCATCATTCGAATTAAACCCATACGGATAAACTCAGCTATAAAACCACAATCTACACTACCTTGGACATATTTGATAACATGAATACTGCACCTCATATTAAATACAATAATACTATTCAATTGACCTATAATGGTATCAATGATTAATGCCAAAAGTAAGCTGAGAGTTCAGACCAATCCTGTCTCAGCTAGAATATTACAATTTGTATTATCGTCAGATCGATTAATTAACCTCCGTCTTTATAAATCTAATAACAAACCGTATACCAAAGATTTTCGCTGTATAGAACTTTTAAAACTTGATGACGATGATCCTTTATAAGTATACCGGAGTTTTAAAGCTTAAAACAATCCTTGCACATGTATACAATAGTGCATTCCGGAGGCCTTAAAGAAACTTAGAAAGTCTTCACAGAAGTTAATTCATACATTGATTCAGTTCACAGCATAAGTTGAATAAACTCGCATACTACTTTTAATGCCGTGCAAATTATGCACGTTCATACCTTCAAGCTTGCGTTAGCACCTCTCAAGCAAGGAAAAGGCACGATGAACTCTTCATGCACGCATGCTCTTACTAAAGCATGAACAGCTCAAAAATTATCATCAAATTTATTTCAAGCAGTAATGATTGTAAATAATATGAACGAACTTGATTTTTTAATAACGACTTTGAATCGTTAATTAATCCTAATTATACTTAAAACTTCAAATCCGGATGGGTGGAATATTAAACTTGGGTGCATATAAAACGTCTCTAAGGTTCTATGAGCTTAAAATTTAGATTTAGCGTTACTGCAGGCATTGGGGATTGTAGCTATACAAGCTGAGTTCTGGGAAGTTTTAAACAACGTCTGCAATGGACTATCGATCATGTAGTAGATTTCGTGATGATTTGCCGTGATTGCGATTCATTTTTAGGGGTTAAGCTCTATAGTGGTAATTAATGTGCTTGGTTGATCAATCACTGGAGTTATATTTGAAGCTCTGGAGAAAGAGGGGGCTCAATTGGAATTCTATATACAGTGTAGGTTTAGAATTCTATTAAAGATTCTGGGGGAATTGAAAGTCGGTATAATTAACGGATTTTTGCGATCGATAGAATGCATCAATCCATTAAATAATAGTTTTAAGCTCTGAACTAAAACATTGTATTACATGAATTTTTTATTACCGGTTTACTTTTATCAATGGATATGAATATATCCGGATCAAGACTGTTCATTTTGATCCACCCGGGACGGAAATTCAGGGTTCATGTGGGGGGTTCTGAGATACAATCAATCAAATCGCAAGAAATGCCTAAAGTCAGATTAGTTATTATAAATCATATCATATGGTAGCTACTACAGCTACCAATGTTGGGATTTAGTTTCAAATAAGTTCAAACTTATGCTATAGATCAATCCAAATCCACAATCAGATATCTAGTTGTTATTTTTGAACAAAAATTCGGCTCTACATGATTAAACGAATTGGAATTTGCTAAATGTAAAGTTTTTCATGACTATGCCATCATGATGGTATAATGATGAGCCGCGGTAGGGTTAAACCAAGATCATAGTCAATCTGAAACATTTTAATGTTAAGGCACTTTGAAACAGCATACACTACCATCCGGATATGCTTATAAAGTATGGATTGTGTACTAAAATTGAATTGAAACATGTCAATTGTCTCAGAATTCGTTATTACTCGGTTAAACTACTGTTTTTAACTAATTTAGCTGATTTTAGGTTAGCTACCATGGCATCCAAATAATATAATCATGGCATATTTTTATTTGGACAATAACTATAATAATTAGAATACCTTTGAAGAAGCTATGGATCTACAATACCGTAGAGCTCTTTAAAATCACTTGCATAGTAACCCTATGCTACCCAATACCATCCATTTATATGGATATATAAAATTTCTTAGCATGCTAAATGTTTGATAGTCGTGATATTGGTCTCAATGCAAAATCTTATCAGATCAAAAACTTAGGTAAATATAATCTTTTCTTAGTTCATCAAACTACCATGATATATAGTAAGCATGCAGTTACATTTTGTATAAAAACACTAATTAAAATTAGCTATTCATAAAACCTAGCTGGTGTGTCTTTGGTTATCTGATTGAACTGGAAAAATAAAATAATCTGGAACAATTCATAATTCATCAATTATACAGCTTAGAACTAGCTAAATCGGGATGGCGCCAATAGAAAATATTAATCACTAAGGCACTGAGTACTGACTCAAGTGTATCTAAGGCGCCAAAATTCAAAGTGGCTTCAACTCTCAAGCCTCAGTACTGGCCACCAAGATTCATATTTTGTTCAAGCCTAAAGCCCACCCAGTGCACTCATGCATCATTAACAAGCCACTAAAGCTTAAAGTAAGCCATAGTTCCACTTCTGGCTGAATTATGATTGCAGTCATTATATTAAATATTAAGAATGGGATGGATGATTTACAAGCTGTAGCTACACTAACTGTAACTGCTACCACCGTCGGGTTTAAGCTTTCCTAATTCGACCCTAAGCTTTCTAAACAATAATAATAAATTCATCATAATGCCACAAAATAAAATCAATGATATATTGTTCAGTAAATTACTCACCATCGTGTAATTCACTGACCGCCCCTTAAACACACTAGAAATCAGACGACATTTATAACCATTAATCACAATTACCGTATCATCTGCTTGAATAAGTAAATTTTTTTTTTTTAGGCAATAACAGAATAGCAGTTTAATGCAAGCTTAAAATACAGGGGCTTAACTATTTTAAAGATTATACGTTGCTATCTGGCTATTCCCACATTTTTTAAAATGACTGATTTTTTCAAGATAAAGAGCTGTGTAGGCTAATAGATGGAAATTTTTTGGAGATTTTATTAGTATGATTTGTATATTAAATTTTTACTCAACCAAGTGGTTTCATTGAAGAACTTGATGGTATAAATATTGTCCATGGGATTGTAGTGAATTTAAGCGGTGGCAATAGTTTAAAGGGGAAATTTGGTGAAGGTGTGAAAGAATTCTGTTATAGCAAGGCTTGAGGAGTTGATTTTGAGAATTTGAATTATTGAAAAAGTTTATGCTGAATAACATTGCTTTTTGTGACTCTCAGGTAGTAGCTGCAAAAATTGAATGAACTTGGATCATCCACTTAATCTATAGTAATTTAATATCCATGATGATGGTTGCTTTTTGATTCTTCGAATTCACCAATTGAAGAAAGGTGATATAAACTAAAAGTTCGAATCGGAAATAAATCTAAAATCCATGATCATCAGATAAATTACCAGTATATTATATATAGTGAATATCTGATTATCAAAAATGATATATATCAACATGTACTGTTAGATATACCTGGAGTATTCAGGCTACTATAATAGCTACACGTTTTCTATTATAAGATATTACTATAGATACAGGATGTGCACGCTTCAAGGAAATTTATATTTAATCATTACATGGCATATCAAATTTGCTTCTATTATTTAGGATTAAATAGAAAATAATTGGCAAGTCTATAGCTAGCTTTTACTAAATTGTTTGCCAAATACATGGAATGCCTTACCATGATCATTAAAACCAATTATGCGCTATTTTATTCTTACTGAGTTGAGCTACGCCCTTAAGAATCTGATGGCTGGTTGTAGAATATAATACTACTCCAATCAATTTAAGAACGAAGCTTTTACAAGAAATAGACACTGCAAGATACATCCATGTGAAAGAACGAGAAAAACATATATTGATCCTGAAAAAGGTAACTTTGACCTAAATAGGTCAGTAAATACTTATATCTTCTTATCAGGTTTGTGATAGTCTGAATTGATTATGCCTAATATATGTCAGTGTATAATTGGAATTGGAGTATTGTTATCAATATCTATCAAGGTTCTATAGTTAAAAAGATAACAAAACTTTAATATTATAGATTAGATTATCCATATTCACGTTCTTTGTAAAAGATATAGATATATTTCATCAGTTTTGCCGTAATCTTATCAGCAGTCCCTCTATATAAACTCTTCTATAGAATTAGACTCTAGCTGTTATATAACAACATAATGACTAATGTTCTTGATTCGTCAATTCCACCTCATCATATAAGCCATGTGTCCATTGCAATCATGATTGTATAAAGAGTTCAATACTAGTAATCCAAAATTATCAAAAGAAGCTCGGAGTTACCTACAACTAACAAAAAACGTACAAGTATACGATCAATGGTATTTCAAGCGCCTAAGAATATAATAGCTAGTGGATCAATTGATCGATATGACCACATGTCCATCCATACCATTCCATCAAAATCTCTCTAACGAATAGACTATCCAATAACTATAGTTTATAATATTAAAACTTTTTTTCAAATGAACAGCCTTTGCCAATTTTCAAAGCTAAAATCATTATCAATGATGATTTGGACTTTTATCACCATAATAAAGACATGTGGCACCACTCAAGCGGTACTAGCAACGCGTTCAGCGCACAAGAGAAAAAGTGAGGAGGCGTAATTTACTGAACGTGTAGAGGTAATTTACTGAACACTAGAACCTGCATAATACGAGTGAAACATGGTAACTTAAATTTTTTATTTGTATTTTTCTTTTTTGAATGAAAATTAATAATAACAAAAAAAAAAAAAAAAAAGAAGTATCCGAATAGAAAACAGTAATTAATATATTACATGATCATTACATTGTAAATTATTTTGTAATAATTGCAACATCGAAAGCTAGAATCTAAAGTATTGAATTCTTCTGAAAGCCATGATTATTCCGTCCGCAGGTTTATAAGTCTGGTCTAGGTGCATATGTAATGATAGAATCATATAGTAGGAGCTGGAAGATTATAGCTCTTGGTAAATTTCTAAATAAGAATGTTAATTAAAGGCAAATTTAAGGCACCAAAAAAGTTTTTGTTCATTTATTATATAATTGCTATATAGAAGAATCGTTAATTGAAGGATGCTAATACGTTGCTAACTGAAACTTCGCTCTCTTTTTAGATTTTTTTAGATTTTTTTTCAAAATCTATCAAATGGATGGTAGAGTTATATCAACTATTACATTAATAGTGATATCCAACTGCCTCAATATTAACTAGATATTTCATTAAAGTGTATGTGCTAACAATAGGATCAGAACCTGAACCATCTCAGATACCAACATATTTTACCCAGATGTGACTGTTTAAATTGATTAAACTGCGGTTATACAATTACCTGTACCATTATATATCGATTGTATTTACTCGAGTTTTGAAGGAGTTTTACTGTGCCTAGAACTCACATAATAGCATGTACAGTTTTTTTATTACTCATGTATGTAGGTATTTGAACATATCAACCTTTATGTTCATCACTACTATAGTATAGCTTGTATTCTCGTATGTTATTTCTTTTAAGAATTGTTACTTTCTCGCTGCCATCTCATCTCACCTATAATGCCAACATCACCAGCTAACGTCTTTGAATTCAATTTTAGCATTTGCCGCAGTAACATCCATCTACCACCATGGATGTACCAAGCATGGAACCAACTCCATCATCTTCAATTATCACCATAGCATCTACCGACCTTCTCTATGTACAACACCATACTCATTTATTTCCCATCGATCAGCAACGCCATCAATTTGCCTCTACAAGTACCTCCATAAAGCACTCAAAATATTGCAGCTAGCTCCATCGCACACCGGGTCTAAGCATTTCTAACGACCATCAGTTCTCTGCAACCACTGCGTTGTAGATTAACACACACACACACACACACACGCCATCGACACGTCAAACTTTAAACCGAAACTCTACTCATCACCATTACCCCTGAGTAAACTACACTAACCAGGAATAACCAATCATCAACTCCCTTGGCATGTTGTTCATAATGGTATCAGTGATCTCACATGAAAAAGTTGGGTCTCAATTGACCAATTTTTTAATACTTTATGATGGGTTAATGTTGGAAGGTTGTCGGGTGGTTGATGCTCAGATAAGGTTTTTTTGGCGATCGATGAGATGGATTGTGTTTTAACAAGTTGTGAGCCGCAATGTTGATCGGTCGCCCCGGAATTTTATTACATCCATTGATAAATTTGGGCGCGCGGAGTACACCAGATGGGAAAGGTTAAAGCACGGATAGCTAATTAACCTTTCCTGATTTGGCGTGAAACTTTAGCCAGCCAAGTTTTGTTTTTGTTAGAGGAGCTTGAATAGGTTGATGCCGTGCAAAAAAAAACAAAAAAAAAAAAAAACATGTCTTTTGAATGCATAGATGATATCAACAAACTCTTAGCTACATATATGTTCCGATATCTTTCCTACAGTATATTAAAAATAAAAAGATTACTTATGGATTTCATCTTCTTGCAATCAGTGGTAGTATGGATAGATGCTTTCAATTCCAACTGTGGATTTTTACGCTCTGATACTTGGGCTCAAAATCATTCTAGAGATTCCACAGACAGGTCCAGATTCGGTCAATAACTGGTTAAAATGGAAATCAAACCAATGGCAGTTGATAATTACATTCAAAATGCGCATTGAATCAAAAACTGATAAAATACTTTAAATATTAAATTGTTTAAACTGCGGTTTAATCTTTTCTATTTATTGACCTCAAAGTACTTTGATCTGTAAATAGGAGATCTCATACCAGCTCAAGCAATTGTATTGTCTAGCTCTTCGAGACTTTTAAAAATTGGAGCCAAAATTCATGTATAAACCGTTCGTTTTGCATTTAAATTTTAGTTCATCATTGGTATATACATGTACTGACTCATCCTTTATGATTATATATGATATATACAAATAAAAAACCGTAACTGTATGTGAGGTGCACATGTTTAGTAATAAATTTGTATAACTTTTGTAAAATTTAGCCAATTGTACGCAATATTTACTAATGTATTTATAGATATCCGATAATTCTTCAGTTTTTAGTTTCAATACTTAGTGTATGGAAATGACCATGCATAGAGAATTGAATACTGTCATTATAAAGGCTCGCACATGTGTACATTATAAAGTAGAACACATTATACTTAGTTGGTAGATAGGTTATTTAATTCAGGACTCGGACGATTTTTGAACTAGTGCAGTTACTTAATAATAATGGCACGTTTATAAGTTTATGTATAAGTAACATTTGTGTACTAGAAAAGTTGGTGTCTATTTCAATTGATTGTTATAACTTAATCAGCAATAATTTCATTGGCTCCAGACAGTCTGGAACCATGAAATGAACCTTTTCACACGCGGTAAAGTTGATCAACTGTTGATGAAAAATCTGATAGCTACTTGATCAAATAAAGAAGTTTTTTAGCATATACAGAGGTGGGCTTACGCTATTTAGTATAAGGATTAATTCTATATTAAGGTATAATCAATTCTCATTTCTTCAATGATAATTTAAGGATATATTTTCAGTTATTGGGCACTTCTCATCATAACCGCTTTTGATGGCTTTACAATGCACTGGGATGAGAATTGAATATTTGTTTGTAATATATCTACCAATTTATATTAAAACTTTAAGTGCGTTTTCCTAGCCTAGAATGAACAAACCTGTCTTATTTTTTTTCTTTTTAATTTTATTTTAATTTATTTATTTTTTTTTTTTTTGAAAGTGAATCAACTTTTCCCATTTATACCAATTTATTACAATTTTTCAATATTAATCATTTCTGGAACCATATAAAAAATACATAAGAGATTCGTAGCTTGCTCCCCGCTTTGAATAGTATTTCTGATAACAATAAACATAAAATTCGTGTGGTGTTTGTAAGTTCAAACTTTTGAAAATAAACTGGATTATAAAATACCATTCTTTACTAACAACATTAAGGTAAACATAAGGTTTAATCAAATCGTATAATTGCTCTTCATAAACAATACATTGGAGTTGAGGTTGGAACAAGTATTTAAAAACCATTAATTTTACTTCGTCTGATAAACTATTAAATGTGGATTTATGACGACGAGTTTCATTTTTAGTTAGAACTAGATTGTAAAACATTGTAAAATGTGTTATTTGTTTCTTATGCTGATAGCTTTAGCCAATATTCTAGCAAGTAGCGATACAAAATGGTTATAGTTGTTTATAATGGTTTGAAAATGTATGTCGTTAAACTAGTAATTAAGCGCTTTGATGTGTTCCCAAGTTAAACCCAATCGATCTCTGACCATTTTTTGAGATTGTTACTATGGTTACTTTGGGGTTCTTCCGCCGCACTAATTGCGGCGAGGGATTTTGCTATGTAACTCTATCTAAAGATTACCATGGATGTCGATGCTTAGTAAAGTAATTAACAGAACCAAATATAGCAAATATACATATGGCTTTTTTTGATGTTAAACTCGGATTTACACGTTTTTATTGCTATTAATTGATTACCAAGGTATTCTCCCCTCTCTTCCGAAATATAACATAAGAATTTTTTCAAGTCTCAACATGCTTTAATTAATACTAGAATAATACAGAATATTTGTTATAATTGATTTATATTTATCAACTACTTATTTTTGACAGAACCTCTCATAAACAAGTCCTATTTAATAACAGATTATCCAGACCCATTGAATTATATTGTAATCCATTAGTAACTTTTTCATCATAATAATATAGTAAAATCATACCTAAAATTCCTGAGCAAGTCAAAATTTAATCTCTGATATTAATAAACTTCACAAGCGTTGTAATTTCGAATCATGCGGTGTCTGTGAATTTTAACTTTTAAAAATAAACTCGATTATATAATACCATTCTTTGTTAATAGTATTAAGGTAAACATGAGACTAGTCAAACAGTAAAGTTGTATCTTATAGATATTAGATTTAAATTCGGAAAATGCACCTAAAAGCCATTAATCTGACTTCATATGATAGGTGATCGAATGTGAATTTTCTATAGTTTTTCAGCCATAATCAAATTGGTATAACGCATCGTGTAAATAATTGATAAATGTATTATATATATATATTGTGCGGTATTTTAAGTTTAACAATTGGCGTTTCTTTTTTTAAAGTTTTAGTCAGTATTTGAGCAAGTAGCGACGACAAGTGTCACGATGTTTGGATAGTAATTTGAGGTATATGCCTTCGAGATAGATTTTAAGCGGTTGGACGTAATAGACTTTGGGTTTCTACAGTGAGATCGATAAAAAATTTGCAACTCTGGTTACTTTTAAGATTTTACAGCCGCACTGGTTGCGGCAAAAGCTTTTACTATATATGTGAATTTTATGCATAGCTTGATCAGATATCTGGGTAAATACACGCTGACTTGCTGAAATTTACACTACACTACACTACACTATTACAATTACTTTATAAAGGTTCCAACTCAAAACCTGATCGTATTATTGAAGAACGTGATTTATATACTTAAGCTTCACTTAAAATATCCGGGGGAACTCAAATTTGGTATGGTTTATTCACAATCTTTAATTGCCATAACGAACTGGTTGAGCAACGTTGATAATACTCCTGCATGGACCAAGCTTTTAATACTATTGTATGTTCTTGGTCTGCACTTTATGTGTAGTAGTATATTGGCTAGCTTTAGCCTGATGTTACATGACCTCTTAAGTTCCTGATTTGTCTTATGTTAATGTGATATATTGAATGTAACATCCGGGAATTTTCACATTAAAGTTCTATTTGTTAATTAAGTGTATTTGGTATTGTTTTAAATCACTAGGTTTTATGATGGCGATACCTATATGAATCAATATAAATTGATGAATATAGATATAGGATCAATTGTTCTATATATTATTTTTATAGTCCTTTGATTAATTAATCAACTACTTTTATCATTATTTTATATTCACTGACTATTGTATAAAATTAAGTTGGTACTTGGGGGATTTTCATCTAGTAGTAATTATTGAGTTAGTATATTAAAAGTTTATTTAATTTATGGCTAATTTTATAGAATTAGTATAAAAATCTGGCCTATATTTATATCAATAACAGTTTGAGAGAAACATATGAGAGATCTAAACTAAGGCTACGTACAAAGCCAACAGTAGTTCAATATTATTGATAGGAGATTCAATTTAGGACGTGATGTTTTCGCGTTCTAGCGTGTTGAAGAAAAAACCGGGAATTTGAAGTTGGCATGCAATATCACAATCGATCAAAAGCAATAATAGATGAATTACATCTCAGGATCATCTTTTTTATAAAAATCCAATAGAATTTATTCTATCGAGTTCAAACTACCTAGGGTAGTTGTATCTAGCAAGCTGAAAATTGGATGAGGCATTTCATGAGCGTTTGGTAAGTTCAAGCTTTGAAAGGATAGATACCAGTGCGTTGTATGGTTGTAGTTTATTATTCTCCAATTTCGTTGCATAAGAGCGTAATTAAGTTAATGGATCGAATAAATTTTTTTTTTTTTTGCGGTAGATTTTCATTGCCCAAACAGACTGTAGCCTAGGCCAGCCTGTCTGGCACGCGATCTTGATCTGAAACCCCTAGATCTTTTTTTACCTCTTCAAAATTTTTTTTTTCCCTCTCTCTCTCTCCCAAACAAACTTTTGCTGTTGTATTGGATAGAATTTTGCATCACCAAATCGACAATATTTCAAATCTATAACCGCCACTAAATTTTGTTTAAAATTTTAATAAACAATGGTTGATACATTAAACTTAGCCGCTTTGGCCAATGATATCGTATCATTATCATTACGATGTCCAACTCTAGGAGTGTTTTTTGCAGTTGCATTAACAATTGGTGTATTGAAAATCACCCATGTAACTTTATCATATTTAGCAGTATTAGTTGATTGTTTTATTTTATCTGGTACCAGTTTAACCAAATATGGATCAAAAAACAACTGCTGGGCTATTGTTACTGGTGCATCTGATGGGATTGGTAAAGAGTATGCATATCAATTAGCTAAAAAAGGTTTTAATGTTGGGTTAGTTAGTAGAACTGCATCAAAATTAGAAGCTTTAAGTGAAGAAATTGAATCAAAATTTGGTGTCAAATCCAAATTTATTGCATTTGATGCTGGATTGGATGATTCCTCAAATTATACTGCATTGGAACAATTTGTTGATGAAATTAAAAATGTTAGTGTTTTAATTAATAATGTTGGCCAATCTCATTCTATCCCTGTCCCATTTTTAGAAACTGAAGAAAAAGAAATGAGAAATATTATTACTATTAATAATATTGCAACTTTAAAATTCACTCAAATTGTTGTACCAAGAATTATTAAAACTATTTCAAATGGTTCATCAAAGAGAGGTTTAGTTTTAACTATGGGATCTTTTGCTGGGTTAACTCCAACTCCTTTATTAGCTACTTATAGTGGTTCAAAAGCTTTCTTACAAGGGTGGAATAATGCTTTGGCTAAAGAGTTGGAACCTCAAGGTGTTGATTGTCAATTAGTCTTATCTTATTTGGTTACCAGTGCAATGTCTAAAATTCGAAAAACTAGTTTATTAATTCCAAATCCAAAACAATTTGCTAAATCTACTTTAAATAGTATCAATCAACGAAGTGGAGCTCAAGAACGTTATGCTACTTGTACCCCTTATTGGTCTCATGGGTTATTCCATTGGTGGATTGAAAATACTGTTGGCTGCTATTCATCAATTGTTGCCAAAATTAATTATAAAATGCATGTTGATATTAGAAAGAGAGCTTTAAGAAAACAAGCTAGAGAAGCCAAAAACCGATAACTAAACTAAAAATGATTAAAAAAAAAAAAAATGGAAGTGGGTGTGATTTATTTATATATATTTAATTTCGATATGTTTTATACAAAAAATTGATGATGAATTTTATTACTGTAAAGGAACTGTTGTCTTTGTAATTAGGTTCTGCACGCTGAAAATGTTCAAGGATTAAAAAATACCTATAATAATTGATCGACGCATGTAATTGAACTAAACTCGAGAATCGTGATCGCAATTTACAGATATTAACAAATTTTTAACCATGTTTGATCAAATTTTGATAATTAGATTGCAGGATTTATATTTGCATCGTAACTTGATAAATTAACATTCGATAGAATTTTGATCAGAGTAATTGTTGCATGATTCTGTATAATACTTACATTGTAACCCCTATTAATTACAAGCTATAACCTTCTAATGAAAAAAACCTAACTTTCATGGTTTATAGACCTAATTGCAATACTATGGTCAGTTTTGTATTAGCCCAGATTTTCATCCTGTCGAGGATGCTTCACTCATATATATTTGTGTATCTGTTGACAAGCTTAGAATTTTGACTGCATTCTTATTATAGTGGGGCTAGATTACTTTAGGTTTTAAGAAATAGGAGCTCTTGCAATCGTGAAAACTTTAAAGATTTTTAAACCATCTTCAAACTAAAAAGGTTCAAAAGTAATCCAAAACGTATACAAGTTAGCCATGCCATTGCGACTCATTTTCATAAATATTTATCGTCAGGAATTTAATGTGTTGCACTAATCATGCAATACTCACAAATACCAATGATAATCCTAGCCAATCTGATTTAGGATCCGCCTAATCTCATACCAATATTTCTTTACCACCAGTGCCTGAAAAATGAACCGAATGTTTATCATCGATCATAATGTGTTAAATTTGTTTGTTTACATCAACAAACTTTCTCAAGCCTTCCTAAAATTTATTAATGTGCTTGCGTGTGTGTGCGTGCGTGCGTGCCAGGGAAACCTCACTAGAATTTTGTACCCTCACGCTGGGATTTTTCTATTTCGGTTCACGCTGCTACAACCTTAAAAGCCCCTGTTAACCACTTTTGAGCTCGGAATAGAAAATATTTCACCGCTTTAAAGCACTGGCACACACACACAAAGTCTAGAAGCTTGTTAGAAGCACGCTATTATTTTTTTTTTTTCTCTTCTTCATTATAATCAACAAACATCCTTTCTTCACTGATACCCATATTAGATTCATTCTACTCTAATACAACAATATTTAGGACGCTAACTAACC
The DNA here is from genome assembly GCA_030579975.1 of Blastobotrys buckinghamii (nom. inval.). Classification (NCBI taxonomy): domain Eukaryota; kingdom Fungi; phylum Ascomycota; class Dipodascomycetes; order Dipodascales; family Trichomonascaceae; genus Blastobotrys; species Blastobotrys buckinghamii (nom. inval.). The sequence continues at coordinate 15,727 of JAKTSB010000297.1, forward strand.
AAACTTCAATAACAATACAATAAATAGAAAATGTCAGATGGATTAGATGGTTACAGAAAGATTGAAAAAGTTGGTGAAGGTATGTAAATTATTTGATGTTAAAAAACGCGTCGATACTAACAATATTAGGTACATATGGTGTTGTTTATAAAGCAGAAGATTTAAAAAATGGTAATCGAATTGTTGCATTGAAAAAGATTCGACTAGAAGCAGAAGATGAAGGTGTCCCATCAACAGCTATTAGAGAAATTTCATTATTAAAAGAAATTCGAGATGATTATATTGTTGGATTATATAATATTGTTCATTCAGATAGTCGCAAGTTATATTTAGTATTTGAATTTTTAGATTTGGATTTGAAAAAATATATGGAAACTATTCCAGAAGGTGAAGGGTTAGGTTCATCAATGGTTAAAAGATTTATGTCACAATTGATTAAAGGTACTAAATATTGTCATTCACATCGAATTTTACATCGTGATCTAAAACCACAAAATTTATTAATTAATAAAGAAGGGAATTTGAAATTAGCAGATTTTGGTCTGGCGAGAGCATTTGGTGTTCCATTGAGAACTTATACTCATGAAGTTGTTACGTTATGGTATAGAGCACCAGAAATTTTGTTAGGGGGTAGACAATATTCTACCGGGGTTGATATGTGGTCCATTGGTTGCATATTTGCTGAAATGGCAACTAGAAGACCTTTATTCCCTGGTGATTCTGAAATTGATGAAATTTTTAGAATCTTTAGAATCTTGGGTACACCAAATGAAGATACTTGGCCTGGTGTAACTAATTTACCAGATTTTAAATCCACTTTCCCAAAATGGTCAAGAAAAGCTTTAAATGAAGTTGTTCCTTCTTTGGATGAAGATGGTATTGATTTGTTGGAACAATTGTTAGCTTATGATCCTGCAATGAGAATAAGTGCTAAACGTGCTATTTTACATCCATACTTTGAAATGGCTTACTAATTTTTTAATTTTTTTTTTTAAAAATAATCTTTGAAGACTAGATACCCCCTATTTTTTTTATATATTGTTTTATGCTGTTGTTGTTTTATTAAAGCTTTTTATTGGTTATGTTTTTAATTTTCATTTTTGTAGATTATATTCTATAAAACTTCATGACTCTGATGGTTGTATCAATATTCGCTTGAAAATATCGTAGGTGTTGATGTTGATGTTGGATAGAATAGTTTTAAATCTATGTAGAGCGTAGAACAATAGAAAATCAGCTGTCAATGCTTGAACTTCTTCATTGTGAGCACCTGGATAATTGCGTTAAAGATCAACATAGATTGTGCGGCTCAAATCTTTTTAAGTACTGCTGCTTCATGAAGGGAAAATAATTTCGAAGCGGCTCAGGAAAAAAAACTTGCAGTGTGACTACTGTAGTGAATTCAAGGATTTAAACCTATTTTGGCAATGACGCGTAAACAATCAATATTACCGTGGTAACCTATTTTTATAGTAAACAATCTCTAGTAAGACAATTTCGTTGCCATCCATAAATATCCATATGTAACTACACATTGCATTGTAGGCTAGTGCACCAGTGCACCAGTGCGCCATGGTTGAATTGAGGTTCAAGCTCATAACCTATCATCTAGAATTACGCTATGCTGCCCCTTCTGCCATCCATGAGTACTAATACGAGTTCTAACTATATATGAGTTATAAAGCTAAGTTGGTTGTTTATTTACCAAAATTCTGGTAAGAACGTTTGTTGATATAGCCTAATAATATATGTGCATCCGGATGGGTGTTTTCTTATCGCGATATATCAAGTGGGCTAAACGATCATGAATGTCTAATTATAAGGCACATATAATATCAGCAAATAGCTTATAAAAAAACTATTGTACGATACCATTTAATAATTGATGTTGTGCTATTACCACCAACTGGAGAGTTCAGTTATTATATATCAAACTTTTAGACAATAAACAGGAGGCTAATTTAAATCCCAATATATGATATTATTAAATATTGAATTATTTGAATTGAGGTATCTATAATTTGAAGATGCGTTGCTTCAATCGAAAGATCAATTATAGTTTTACACATAGTACGTACTGGTATCACAATTATATATATAAATTGTAATTCTTGTCGCTGCAATTGCAATAGTATATATATACTGTAGCTAGTATTCATATCCTTTTTTTCACTACATATATTATACAATGTACAATTTTATACTCTACCACTAGTACTATCCAGTAGTTAATATATACTTTTCGATTGTTGTCTAAGCTGTTTAGGACCTGACCCTCATTGTATATGTTTGACTGACCATGATAACTATAGTATACTGTAATTAGATGAAAAATAGCCTTAGCTTTGGATTTTCTCCGTCTCTAGTCACTATTACATTAATCTCAAGGGACCAGAATTGTATATATACCAATCGCATCGACGGGTGTTGCTATTCGACGCGCGTAAACCCTAATCTATTCCTGAATCGAAAAGTTATAGATTTCAGTGTATGGACTTTATAACCTGGCATGGATAGAACTCTATATTCTGAGAAGGTATCCCAGAAACAATTTTTTCCGAAATCGGACCGGGGCCGCTTAGCATTGACAAAACCTTTAGCTTAACGGGATCGATTTCATGCAATAATAGAAAACCCTTCAAAACTAATTTACCTACAGTAGGCAGCTACCATTCATTGATATTAAAATATGGCTTCATATTTTTGAAATTACAAGGATTGGTATCATAATTTTCTGTTTTCAGTATTAAATAATAATCGGACAGTTCGACTTAATTATCCAATCTCATCGCTCTTTACTTACTGTAGATTTTACTATTATTATTACTAAATTTACTGCAGCCATGGTTAAATCTAGTTTATTACGAGGTGAAATTTTAAGCTTCAACAATACCATCTCAACAGTTTCACAATTTTTAGTTCGAAATTTTTACTCCGCACATCGATGATCAATCGAAATTGAAAAAATTACCCCTCCATGGACTGGACTGAAAAATTTCACTACTATAGAACACCTTGATGGGTTCCATTAATTTGGTATTCTAGATTGATTGTTGAAGCTACTCAAATCAAGGATGTCAAAGAAATCAGACCATTATTAAGTAATTTGACTACTAACAATCCTGCTATCATTCAAATGGGATTAAATAAAGATATCAATTGCTAACCGGTTTCGCTTTAAAAAATGCTATGAGTATTTAAACTAGGATCGCCTCCAGAAATAGCAAAAGTGGAGAAGTAAACACTCAAAGTCAGACGTTTGAAGCTGATTCCGAGAAGCAATGTACACGTAATTGCAAGACTGAATAAAGATAAGTTATCAAATTATTACGTTGAATCCTCACTTATCGTATAGAATTTATTTTGGCATGACAGTTCTACCGACTCTGAGCAACGATAAGCCAGGATTCATGCATCTTTAAATCATTCGTGTAAAACCTGTTTACCCATCACTATATATAATAAAATATTCCCCTCTTTTCCCTTAATTACTTACATTTTTATTTCATACCCTCAATATCTTTGAAAAATTTTCACCATCTCCTGAAAATACTGGGCAATTGTACCTAGGTTTTTCTCAGCCTCACCATCTACAATCTATAGCGGTGTCCTATAACGCTTCCTACAAATCTCAAGATCTTTTGCAGGATCGAAATTAATGCATGAATCCCTTTAATATCACCCGCTTCTATAGTATACCTCAAAATAATGATTCTACTTATAGAAGTAATGTGAAAATTAAACGAGTTTTAAGATCTCAACGAATCAATACAATCGAAAAAAAAAATAAAAATAAATACCTCGCTTGAATAATTATTGGAGTGCGAGCTACCTTTTAATTTAAAACTATATATCTATAGTTAAGAGCATCGTTGTGAGTTTCCCCATAATAACTCGAGCACTGTAGACAATTTTTACTTAAACCGTAATAATGTTTAAAAACAGTCTCATATCACGGATTCTGGAGAAATAGGATTAGTTAGCCAGGCTATAAAATTCCTAATTAAATATATCAATAGCATAACTGGTTGGGGGGCTGCAAAATTGTTGGTTCAAAATTACGTGCCAGGCTGGCCACAACAAAAATAAAAAATGAGCTTATTTTTCACCATGGAGCGCCACCACCACTAATACAAGCGTGGAGACGAATTTTAAAGAGGGGAAATTTCAAACCAAACCAAACTCATCGCAGAATCTAAACGCAGGCTTTTTCATAATCTAAAACCTTCTCACTCAGTTCTTAAAATTTAGGGGCTAGCCTCACTTTTGTAAATTTAAATGACTATTTGGTTTTTATAAATATTTTGACTTTTTACCCGCAACTTCAATATTTTTATATTTTTTTCTCTATTTTAGACGACAGATTTTCTTTCCTAATTATTCATCAACAACTAGCATTGTTCTACTCATTAGATCACCTAATTTTTTTATTTATTATAATTTATTTATTAACTATTCTACCATCTTAATTTATTATAATCATGAGCCCGAATACACAAACTATCGAAAAGAAGCCAGTCAATTTCAGCAATATTTTGCTAGGCGCTGGGTTGAATATGTTTGAGTATGTATATTAATCAAAGATGAAACTAACGATAGCAGAGTTACAACACTAGGTCAACCATTAGAAGTTGTCAAAACCACAATGGCAGCAAATCGAAGCGATACATTTCCCCAAGCTATAAAACGAGTTGTAAATAGAGGAGGTTTTTTTGGTTTTTATCAAGGTTTGATTCCTTGGGCATGGATTGAAGCATCAACAAAGGGTGCTGTATTATTATTTGTTAGTGCAGAAACTGAATATCGTGCAAAAGCATCATTAGGAATGAATAGTTTTGGAGCAGGTATCACTGGTGGTATGATTGGTGGTATTGCTCAAGCATATTTAACTGTTGGGTTTTGCACCTGTATGAAAACTGTTGAAATTACTAGATCAAAACAAGCAGCTCAAGGCATTGTTCCACCTAGTACTTTCCAAGTTTTTTCACAAATTTATAAAGCGGAAGGTATTAGAGGTATTAATAAAGGTGTGAATGCTGTTGCAATTAGACAATGTACAAATTGGGGGTCAAGATTCGGTTTATCAAGATTAACAGAAGAAATTATTAAAAAATCTACTAATAAAGGTAAAGATGATAAATTAAGTGCTCCAGAAAAAATTATGGCATCAGTTGTTGGTGGTGGGTTAAGTGCATGGAATCAACCAATTGAAGTTATTAGAATTGAAATGCAATCACAAACTAAAGATCCAAATAGACCAAAAAATTTAACCGTTGCCAAAACTTTTAAATATATTTATGAATCAAATGGCTTAAAAGGTTTATATAGAGGTGTTACGCCAAGAATTGGATTGGGTGTTTGGCAAACTGTTTGTATGGTTGGGTTAGGTGATATTGCAAAAGAAGCAGTTGCTAAAATTACTGGTGAACGTCCTGTAGGGAAACACTAAAAAAATAAACAAAAAAAAAAAAAATTGTTATACTATAGAATTATTTAGGCAATACATTTTCTTTTAATTTATATTTATGAGTTTTATCTCCACCAAACTTATCATATAAATATAAACCAAAAATTGTGATTGATAAACCAAAAATTGTGCTCCAGTTTAAATCATTCTTCCAATAAATAATTGACCAAACAATTACTGTAATTCTTTTAACTAATGATGCAACGCTATAGGTAACTGGACTAACCATTCCCAAAACTTGGAATGCCATTAAATTTTGCATAAAATGAACAACACCATTAAATGCTAATAAAAATAATAATACTAATCCACCTTTTGTATTTGAGTTTTCATTGAAATAATTTCTACCAAAAGTCCAATCACTCATTAATGATTTTGCTTCAAATAACATCCACCAACTGAAACAACCCAAAAATGCAAAAGAACTAACAATAACAATAATGTTCAGTTTATCTAGTTGGGTTTTTGATTTATCAACAGTCAAATATTTCTTTGAATAAATATTTTGAATAACAAAGATCAATGAGCTAACAAATGTGAAGAAAAATCCACTCAAAAAACTTGATGAATCTGATGATGTGTTATAATGTGATAAACATGCAATCCAAACCCCACCAACTAATGGGATTAATGTGAAATAAGTAGTTGGTGAATATCGAATATTGTATAATATTCTATAGATTCCAACAGTCCAGATTGGTGAACTTGATTTGATTGAATGAATTAAGGCAACTGGTAGAATCCCAGATGCTTTTGCTGATAAAACATGACCAACTGCTTGAAAACCAGCCATTGGCAAATAATCTGATATTGATTGTTTTGTTGGTCTAATAAAACCATAATTATCATTGATTGATACTACTCCTGGTGGGAAAATTTTACCAAAAGTATGTTGACGAATATTAGCATAATACATGATTGAAAATGTACAAACTACCGTGAAAAAGAATTGAAATAATGAAACTGTTGAAGGATATTTGAAATCACTCATAATACTTTTTGTACAAACATTTGACATAATACTGGCTATATACCAGACTGTACAATAAATCACTAATTGATGATTTATTGGAATTCGATACTGTTCTGGTATATTAGTTTCAATAAAAGTTTGTATTTTGTTGTAAAAATTATTAAACCATGTAAATTGTGAAAAAATATCATCGTTAGGGTTAGTATTAGGTGTATTAGTAGGTTGAGGTGTTCTAGTTGTAGGTAAAGGAGTATTGGTTCTATCTAATGAATTGTTTGTAACGTGTCGACTAAATAATTGTTTTCTATCACCACCATAACTTCCGCTAAGCTTCGGGCTTGGTGTATTAATTTGTCGATTATTTGGTATATTATGAAGGGTCTTTTGCTCTAGTTTATCAGTTTGAGGAGGTGGTGTAGGTTGTTGAAGTTTCTCATGTTCTTGATTTGGATTATTCGGTGGTTGTTGAACATGTATCATTTTTTTTTTTTTTTTACTAAATCTATGCTTGTGTTGATCTATTGCTCTCAGTCTTTAATATACTGATCTCACTATATATTTTAAGTCTCTTGGGATATTAGTCTATTGTGGCTTTAGATTAAAAGCGTCTGGAATAGTTTGTAACGACAATAGTATGATTTGTCAAAAAAGTTGTAGCTGTGCTATATGAAGGTATTAAGAAAAAAAAAAAAAAAAAAACTTAGAAAAAGATGAAACGTTGTCAGGAACAAATAAAACCCATTATAGGCCCTAGTAAAGTTCTGGTGTTTGTGAAAAAAATACCACAAACTTTATCACAGTTAGAGCGGCTGGTTCAAGCTGTCGTCTATTTTGGTCGTTGTCGGCTCGTGCGTTGGTAAATTAATTGAAGCAAGCTTAACATGTCCTATATAGTTCTTAAGGTCTGTGAGGCGTAGCACTGCTTGAATTTAAGCTGGTAATTCGGATTAATATATATAGGCGCTTGCTACCGCAAGAGTCTATTAATAGTGCCAACGTGTTAAAAATAATTTCCAGGAGTAGAAAATTTTCAGAAAAGAAAAAGCAGGTGAGATAAGCGGGTAGTTCCGTCACGGATGGACGAGAAAAAGTAGGGGTAAAATTCACCTATTTTGGTTAAGCTGTGTAAAAAAAATTCCAGCCCCTTTCCCATTGTTGTGGCAACAGGATAATTGTCAGTTGCGTCATCATTTATTGCAATGGTGATAGCTACATCCTGGATGTATGCTTTCTCAAGCTGATGGCGGTGAGGTTTCTGTATTATATATAAAACAAAAAAACTAAAATTCAGTTTTGAATTATGATGAATGGATGAATTTTATCATGTTGAAATAGCTGAGGTTAGCTCTCTAAGAGCTGTATTAAATAAAGCATGATTAGAATTTAAAATAAATGAGATTAGTTCGAATAAATATTAAAAAGCAATAAAGAGATGATCCAACTTTATATTGTTGAATAATATAAAGAGCACACGTACGTATAGCAGTGGGTGTAATAGGTTTATTTTAATAATATTGTAGGTAAAGAAGGTTCATATATATCAAAATATTAGCACATGGGTTTATATCACCAGGATTATCTTTGGTTGTTGAAGGATAAATAAGTTCTGTAAAATTTTGTATTAGGATGTATAATTAATACTTTGTATATATTATATATATATTTGCAACAAGCTTGTTATTTGCAATGTGGGTAAATATAAACTTTGTGGAATGGTATCAGAATGTGTATGACAGCAGTTTTCCCAACATAATTTACGTGATTATCCATATTTTTGGATTAATCGATATATCTGGATCCAGAGGATAGCGTCTCTGCGCCAAGAGGATCGTAAGCCCCATGAGGCTCAACACACCTCAGGTTATCCTTAAGCAGTGGTCATAGACGCCAAATATCCGTAAAAGCCTTGATCTATAATTGAAATAGGTAAAAGCCTTATTAACGAGCTTTAATCTCAACTCCAAAAAAAAAAAAAAAAAAAATGCTGCTTTCATAACTAATCTTATTTTTACTTGAAACATCAAGTAGTTGAAAGGTTTAGTCCTGTTAATCATTTTTGCTCCTACTTATCCGCTATTTATATACCTACACTTCGATCAAACTTTCCAGCATTAACTATCTTGTTGCTATCGATATAATTTAGAGGGTAGCTAAAGCGAGCTGACACATAACGCCTATAGCTATAGAAGAATGAAATTATTAGCAGCGTTTCCAAATGAATTTTACGAAATCTGTAACGATCCCTTTTACAAAACATTTAAAAGGATTTGCAAATCTACATACGAAAATTACGCTGAAATAGAATCAATATCTACAAAGAAGGAAAATGAATATATGAAAATTATCAAGTCTACTAAATTCTTTACAACAAATTTAAACAACTCATTAATTAAAAATTATGATACATCATTATGGTCAATCTACTTGAATTTCTTACTAGCAATTTCATTCAAAGTTCATAAAAACATCATCCGAATAATTACCTCTTCAAACTCATTAAAAGCACATAACTCAAATATTTCAGCTAGTCCAAGCTGTAAGGTTACATTACTAGAAACAATGGAATGGGTTGCAGGCAGTCTAGACTACGAATTTCAGCCATTAACCAGTAGTCAACAGACATTTATCATTAAAAAATATTTTACGGATGATTCAACATTTCCAAAATCTTTACAAAATATGTTAGTGTTTGTTATTTTGGGAAAAAGCAAGTATAAAACAGCATACTACCAATCATTATTAAAAAATTCTAATCCAACACTATTGAAATACAGCGAAATGTTTGAATTTATGAGTTTAAAGTTATTATATGATCTAATACCTTGTTCTCAATTCCAATACTCTCGTACAAACAATGATAAAATTAATCCAATTATTACAGAGAAAGTTTTGGTAGCTGTTTTGATCCAATCGCATAAATTATCAAGAAAAACAAATATACATACTAGTAATGGGTATATTATGAAGATGTTGTGTGCGACTGGGGTGATACCGTGTAGTGTTGAAATTACCGGTGTACAATTTTTTGATAGTCTAAGAAGGCTAAGTTGTTGTAAGAAAATCATTGAAGAAAATGATGGAATTGATGAGTTGAGTGAGTTCAATAGAGCTTGTATTAAAAAGAAAATACTTTTATATGTTTGTTTGAAATGCTACTGTGATAAACTATGGTTATTGTCTAATTAACTTGTGTGTAGTATGTATATATATAATTTTAAGATTGTTATTTGTTTTATGAATAGATTTCAGGAGCGCTCGTTTTCGAGATTTATAAACTTCCACCCAACATCCGATAGATTGAAAATTAATACATTTTTGGATACCGATAAAACGATCTCTGAACTAGCCAATTAATTTATAACTCCATAGTTCCAGTCTATCTAATGTCCTCAAATATATTGACTGACCTTGAATCAAATGATAAAAAAGGTTACATGATACCTTGAATGCTTTTACGCAGCTTACGAGAATATTTGGACGGATTGTATTTTTTGGCGATGTGAAAAAAATTTCATCCATGCGCGCGCACGCTCCACATTAGCACTGCATGAAAAAAGCATTGAGGTGAAACAAAAGTTTCAACATGAAAAGGGGGGAACATTATGGACGAAACCTTATTGAACTGAATGGCAAAAGGCAAAAAAGAATCAGACTAATCAATTGACTAGCTAATTTGGACATTACCGGATTCGAACCGATGACCTTTTGCTTGCAAAGCAAACGTGATACCCCTACACCAAACGCCCAAAGCGTTCTTCTGACAT
>JAKTSB010000298.1:0-25626 GCA_030579975.1 Blastobotrys buckinghamii (nom. inval.)
ATATAAATAGACATCAAATCCTATATATTTTTTTATATAATTAACCAACTAACCAGCAATAAATTTATATTTTTTTGATATTATAAATTTTCTCACACTGTAGTTTCAATTTGAATTGTTCAACGTAGGTGTATACATATTTTACCCCAATGTTCTAGGCAAAGGTTATGCTATGCTTATAAAATTTCAACACAAGAAAACCCTGCAATTACTCAATCATGCCTTAGTCACATCAAAAGCTGTATTTGGACCTCGTTAACGACTTCGATTCATGCCATACTGGAGGTAACTCCATGGGCGAATTAGTAATGTCGGCTCCTCGTATTATACAATCAGATTAATATTGTATCAATCGCACAGTGGATATGAATTCTCGGGATCCATTAGCTCTAACCGGTGCTTAAGTTCTTTTTGAATATCAACTAAGGAACTAATTAAGCTCCGAATCTAAGCACATGTATGTTCTGGATCAATAATAAATGGATCAAGGGTCAAGACTTCACAGTTATAACGGGTTTTGTAATTTAAAAGGCGGTTCTCGGTTTGAATATCACCATTAGGTTGAAACCAAAGAAACCGGATTGAACGGCATATATATTATAATTTTTTTTTTCTCTTGGTCGATGATAGCGTTGATTCGTATAATCTTATCAGATTAATTAACCACAGCACATCGGAGTAACTTCTAATTAAAGTAGTTTAAAGGCCCAAAAATATCGATAGAGAATAAATCACCGTAACTTTGCAATATATATGTACCCACAATTGCTGTTGTGTGCTTGAATTAGAGTATTCAATAAACTAATTTCGAGCTGCGTGAAACTACTTAATTGATTCTTTATTTTTCAGTCTATCGTACTAAGAAATTTGTAGCTTTGATCCAGGGTTTGTATATAATATTTGAAGTAATGCCTGCGAAGTGAAGCTTGGAAGTCTATATATGCTGACCAGATAATTTTAAACACTTTTTGTATGTATTTTAATAGCTATAGCTTAAGACCTTCAAGCTTCTAAGCTGCTTGCATTCAGTATTTAAAAATTAAATCCTTTGGTTCATTAGTTGTATATATCTAGCACTCATCAAGCCTTCATTCATGGTTCATAAATCCCACATATGTGCACCCATAAGAATTTCATAGTAGCTTGATCAGGATTTGGCCTCTAATCTGAAACATCTAGATAGATTTACTCACGGCGTGGAACTTAAACTAAGTGGGTTTACTTTATAAGCCAAATTGATAAATCATCTAAATAGAATTTAAGAATAGTGAACAAGCATCCAGATTTAAAGCTACAATTAATCATATTTGAGCTTGAATTTACGAACTGCTGATATTTATTTAGAAAATATTAGAACGGGAGTCAATATTTAATTATGGTTATAAGGATCGAGTAAAACCCCTGGATTCCATGAGTTTACCACCTGATTTTCTGCAATAAAATCGTGTAATGTGTCAAGCAGATTAATATTTACCAGCCAATTTTTACCCATATAGAAAACCAATTGCATCAGACAGGGTAGTAAACTATCTGAATCCATACTGAATGCGTTCTACCTATTAAACTCGACACAGCTTAAGATTAATTGAGATATATGTTGAATTGCCTAGAGGATGCGGCTTATAAGAAAATATTACTGCATGGGTATCTGGACTTTATAAGCAATCCGGATTGATCAGTTAAAATAGCCGACTATATATATGGCAATCACCTAAAACCGCCGTAACCGAGCATTTTCGTAACCTACAGAATAAATAATTTCAGCTGGGAGTGCACGTGCCAAGCTCTAGATGGACCCGCCGCGCGCACCTAAGTCGCTTTATACACGATTCTACACTTATCCTCTGGATCTGTAGATCTCATATAAATTCATTCAAAAGCCTGCTTAAGCCCCTTATGGGTAACCAGCCTAGGGTGGTAGGTGTACGCTACATCCATCCAGGAGAGTAGAAAATAATTCACACGTACTTAAAGAACAGCAGAAACAGTTGATCACAGAACCAAGCTGAACTTTATCTATTTTTAGTTACACTTAAGCGAGCAAGGCTTTTGGGTTCAAGCGTTTACTACTATAACGTATCTTAAAAATTTGACTGTCGAAAAATTTATGATGATGAGGGAAAAATAAAAATTTCAGCCGTACTGACTTGTTTTGAGGATCCTTTTACAAACCATAAAGGGTCAAATGATTTGTGAATGAAAATAGAAATAATGAAGATACAAAAATGGAAAGTTTGAAGATATGCTTACAAAGTTTTAATAAATAGAAAAGTTGGACATAATATATTAAAATTAAATGAAGGTATCAAAAGTTGGATTAAAAATTACAGGTAAAAAAAGATAACAAAAAATAATAAATCAAATAAACAATAAAAGACATAACAGATAAACATCATAAACTACCTAAAGTAGGAAAGGGTACTAAGTAACTTCAACTAACTTTTTTGAGCCTGCTTGCAAAATTTTTAGTATCTGAACCATTCAATAATTCATCTAATGGAGGTGGCCCAATAGGTTGTCTTGACGGTTGTTCCATATCTGGCATTCTCATACCAGTACCGATAACTCCAACATTACTATTACTTTTTAAAACACTTGAACTTAATGAACTAGCTTTTCTATGGCCTCTTCTAAATCCACCATTATTACTATTATTATTTGTTGAATGATTTGATGGTGAATAACTATAATTACCTAACCCTGGCGGAGGAGGAGTTGAAGTGCTATGCCTATTATTATAATTTTGATGTGAGTAGTTCATATAAGGTTGTGCATAAGATGTTGGTGGAGAAGGAGTATGTGTATTACCAATACCAAAATCATATTGTGAAAATCCGTTTGTACTATAGCCAAAAATCCCACTACCTCTATTTGATGCTGATGAATTAGGTCGAACAGGTAATGATGGAGATGATGGTCTAAAATTTGGTAAAGGTTGTGGTGGTAATGATGAATTACCATTCTGTTGTTGTTGCATCAGATTATCATATTCACTTAATGCTAATTGACCTAATAAAGTTGAAGGATCCGTATTATAATTATAATTTGCATTATTATAGTTCAAATCATAGCCTAATGCCGCGTTGCTCATAGCTTGTTGAATTCTTGCTTGTTGTTGTGAAATCAACATACTTGTTGCTTGTAATTCTTGCTGTTTTTGTTGCAAAACAGCATAAACTCTCGCATCCATTTGATCATTTTTTGGCAGCATGTTATTAGCGGTGTTACTATTAATAGTGGTATTATTGGTAGTATTAAATGAACTGTTTGATGAATTTGATGATGAAGATGAATTATGTTGATGCTGTGGATATTGAGGATACTGATTTACAGGTGGCATTGGAATTGATGATTTTGAGTGAGTTGGTGTATGATTTGGTGTATAATACTGATGATGCTGGTTTTGATAAGGACTTGGACTGACTGGAGGAGACGCTTGAGCTTGTTGAATATGAATACTAGGATTTGAATTGAATTCATTATTTACTAGAACCTTTTCACGTTGTTCACGTTGTCGACGATCTGTAGCAGATCGTAGCCCTGCTACAAAAGCTGCTCTTGGACTGCCACCGGGGCTTGTAGTGTTACCCGTACCTCCATGAACTGGATCATCTAGTGCTGGAATGCGAATAGGAGCTGGTCGATTGCTTTGGTAGCTATGTGTACTGTTGTTGTTGTTAGATTTTTTATGCATATTAGTTATTATTATAAAGGTATTGAAAGAAAAATAAAGAGGGAAATTTAGTATTAAAAAATATAGGTATAGTCGAATTGAAGAAAAAAAAAATGTCGTTAGTTTATAAAATGTTGATGGATGATTATTAATTGAAAAAAAAATTTTTTTTTTAAATGAGACGAGTACAAGCCTGCTTGTAAACGTATGAGATGACTCGTTACTTTGATGTTATTTATCTGAAGGAAAAAGAACGATCAAGAAATTTGTCGTTGTTTTATTTGATTTGTTGATGAAAAATAAAAAAAAGTGATAGTTAAATGGATAGATTTTTTAACAACAAAAAAAAAAAGAAGGTGTGTAGTTTAAATTTTTTGGTGCGTGTGAATTTATTGTGCAGAAAAAAAAAGCTAGGGTTATTAAGCGTTGAAATAAAATTTGGCGGTTTTAGGCGCTGAGCGAGCTTTTTCCTAAGTGGAGTGAAAATTTTGGTGCCATAAAACACAACTAAAAAAAGTAAATCTCTGCTTAAAGGAAGAGAGATAGATGGATATGGATGATGGATCATTGATCCTGCAGTCCTCGTATTACCATTGTATTTTAAGGTATTGGATGGAGAACTGAAAATAATTTGAACAGGGTTGTTCATTGCATTAGCTAAAAGATTAGTTTTTTTCTTGCTAAAGTAGGGTTGTCACACTATAGAAGTTTTAGTTCACCTACTTTACTTGCCACTGTACTGTTTATTTGATGATGAATCATTTCGAAGAGGGAAGGAGGCATAATGGATGCAAGCAACCATCTTTTAACAGCTGAGTGTGCACGTTGGACTCATGCTGATCCATAATTATATGTTTCTATTCTATTTCTAAACGCACTTCGAGTTCACAAAATCAAAAACTCGACCTTAATTCAAACCAATGTTGTATGTTTTCCCTAGAATAGATATTATTAAGAGATTGGTTTGAGTTAATGTTTAGCTTATCGATCTGAGATTTACAATTATATTGAGCTACTAAGTTTCATAGAAAGCATATATATATAAAAGATATCTATATCATATAAGGTCAGAGAATTTAATTAATCAATTGAAGAACAATAATATCCATTCAAGCAAATCTAAAGCACAAAAATTTTATAATACCTCAAATTTAAAGAGTGGATTAAATTTGTCATAAAACTTCAATCAGACAAGATGTTTCGTCTCGTTCAGGGACATCAGACATTTTTGTCTAAATCCATCTTATCTAGTGAGTACACGCATATTATAACTATACTTAGTGAAAACACCGACTCTTGTAAGCAATGAAAAAACGTTAAACTATCACTTTTTCATATAAACTTTATTCAAATCTTATTGAACTTTGTTATATGATTTTTAGCTCCATATTTTGTTAGCAGAGTGTATGTGGATTTGTAAAACACAAGAACAAAATAGCCGAACACTGGGGTGTGATGGCTCACATATTCTCTGACAATTTGTACAGTGCTGATGAAGTGTTGAAACGTAACGTTGTACAGCTATATTTTATACTCTATAATCTGCTATATTTTCTTTTCTTTTATTGATATTAACTGTATCCTTAATTATGTTACGAAGACTTTTCGGTAATTAATATTGCATTGGTTCACAAATTAGAGCCAAATATTAACTAAATGATACCTAATTTAGAGATTAATAGCCCCGTCACACATTGATGTTCATGAGAATATTAATATGTGGCTAAAAATTCTTCATTTTAGCCATTTTGAAAAGATCCACCTTGACAGAAGATACCTCCTTAGTCTAAGTAATTAATGTGGTCCACATTAATTCTAATTAGTATCATCTAGGTAACTTCTAGCGCTCATTTTCAAAAAGTGTTAACAATCCTAGCAAGCCGCGATCGGTCCATTGCACTAGATTGTCTAAAATCAATAATGGTTCATTAAAACTTTAATAGTCGTTGGATACAGCCGTTCAATTATCAATTCTTGGATCCATGGATGATATTATCCTCGCACCCTGCAGTAATGATGGGATACTGCTACATATATGCATTATATATATATATATATATATCAGATGCAGCTAGATAGTCCTATCCATACTGATGGACCGAGTGGAAAAATTTAGCCCAGGGGTATGGTAACTTCTTTATAAAGTAGTATTCTATACTATATATATAGTTAAGACTAAGTAAAGTATTCTTTAGGATGATACAACAAATGATCATATAAGAATCCATCAACCCTGGTTAGTGCAACAATTGTTAACTGAACACATATAATTATGAATATGTTGTGCAATCGCCTGTACAGTGCTACTAATATTGTAATTGAACATAATATATCCATATGGATAGATGCCATATATTTATATTTCAGCTCTTAAATGGAGGTATGGAATTGTACTGAAAGCCATAATTCTGGTAAGACTAAAAATTTTCTATAGAAAAGGCTATCTTAGCATCCCCTATAGGATAGTATGACAGACTGCCAGAAATTAAAAATTTCAAACCCCTAACAGGATTATCACGATCGATATCGATCGGTATCTTGAGGTCAAAATTTTATCTTGCAGCTTGCATCAGTATCCATATTAATTACATATACCCAATATATATATGTGACATTGGCCTAATAAACCTCTAAATTTGCAAGCTTAGTTTGAGTAGCTTTAACGGTTAACTTGCAATCATGAATTTGACCACATAAAACTCATCCAATCCAATGATGGTGCACCTATATAGAAATATATAATGCTGTGCGATTTCATTATTTGTAAAGATTCTGTTGCAACTTGCTGGATATATCCATTCTACATTCTTCACGTGTATGCAACACATTTACCACATTCTGTTCAACTCATCAATCCATCGTTGGATTGCAACAATGTAAATTTAGCTTGCACACAATCCTATGTATAGGAATTTAAATATCTTTTTATTAAGTTATCATAAATAAGCCGGGATTTAAACAAAAAATTTTTCTTTTCATCAAGTAGAATTTGCAAGAGCTTAAATTGTAATAATTTAGCACCGGTCCAGCACTGCGGCTTTGATACAAAATTTTCTCAATGCGTTTAAAAAAAACTTCTTTCGCTCAAATAATCACAGCACCAACATCCAAAGTATATTTTTCTGCACTAATTCTCAACCAGGTCAACTCAACTTTCTTTGAAAATTTCCGGCCTAATATTTCAGAAAGCATCCTTTATAAAGGCATCTTTAATAACTTCTACTTTGCCTCTCAATGGTGACTTAATATGCTATACCTCATTATAATGAGCTTATAGGCTAGTGAACCCTTTATAGTGGATACAGGGGGCTAGTTTTGTACTAAATTCTAAGATTTGTAATTCAGGAGCGAGTGATAATATACATACATATGCAGATAAAATTCAGCTTTTTCAGCATATCAAGCAGCAATGAAATATCGAAACCTTGCTTATATTTAATTTAGGTTGACTAATTATGGCATATCTTGGATTAGTGATTGGCTATCAACTATTTGAATCAAAGCAATGCAGCAGCTTTCTAAATATTCTACTAAAATACCATAATTAAATTCTTCAGACATCAAATCGAGAATAGTAGTAATGAACACATAATAGTATCGGTACATCATTGATTGAAAATAAAAGCGATAAAAAAACCATGATTCATGATTATACCGCAAACTATTTCTAAGCCAACCTGTCATATCATGCAAGCTGAAATACTTTGTGACTGCAATATGTCTCATACCCAGCTTTCAGCCGCACTATTATTGTTGATCAAAAATTTAAAAAACAAGCCGCACTAGTTGTTTATAAATTCCAACCAGCGTTTAATTAACCCGACCTTTACATCATTAAATTTATTTTTTTACACTTCAAATTATTTATAATTCTTCAAATCAAAAATATTCAATATATATATATACTGGGTCCAAAAAAAACAAAAGTGAAATCATCTCTCGTAAAAAAGCTAGCGTCTACACATTTAGTGTATCATCATCAACAAAATTGGTAGACATATTCTTGACTATTTTTGAAATATATATATATATATATATATTGATGCCCTATTGATTTATCTGAGTCAAATTATTACCAAAAGGCTATTTTAATTTGAACTTTACAATTTACTATTTGTTTCATCAATAATATAATACCCAAGTTGATACCTTCTTATAATAATATCCTGGAATGCCAAAGTTGCTTCCTATCCGCTCATTAGAAGATCGCTATACTTTGCTAGATAGTTTAGGTGATGGATCATTTGGAGATGTATGGTTAGCTACAATAAGAAATGATTATTTAGACGATGAAGATTATTTAGAAAATGATGATAAAGAAAATATTGATACCAGTAAGGTCATACCCAATAATAAAAACAATACATTTGCAATCAAAACAATTCGAGCTAAATTGAAATTATCAAGTTATAATTCATTAAGGGAAGTTGAATTCCTTAATCGAGTATCAAAGCATCCTAATTTAATAAGTACATTTGAAATATTTGTTGATAATAAGTTAAATCAATGTCATATTGTTATGGAACCAATGGAAATGAATTTATGGCAATTAATGCAACAAGTTAATAAATCATTTACAATAACCCAATTAAGATCTATGTTGTATCAAATTTTAAATGGGATTACACATATTCATAATAATGGATTTTATCACCGTGATATTAAACCAGAAAATATTTTATTAACTCAATCACTTTCAACTAACCAAAGTAATAAAACTTTCATATTGAAAATAGCAGACTTTGGATTATCAAGACATCACATGTGCCGAGATCCTTTTACAAGTTATGTATCCACAAGATGGTATAGAGCACCAGAATTATTATTGAAAATTGGGTATTATAGTTTCAGTGTAGATATATGGGCATTTGGTACAGTTGCAGCAGAATTATCAATTTTAAAACCTTTATTTCCTGGTGATGATGAATTAGATCAAATTGACAAAATTTTGAACATTTGTGGTACACCAAGATCAAATGGGTATGGAGGTGAATGGTTAGATTTTTATACTCATGCAAGACATTTAGGTATTGATTTTGAACAAATTATTGGATTAAAAAACTCTCATGAATTATTCAAATTTATTAATAAAAATGTTGATGATTTATCAATTAATAATATACCACAATCATTAGGGAATTTAATTAATTTATGCTTGAAATGGAATCCGTTGTTACGACCATCAAGCTCTGAGTTATTAACACATCCATTCTTCACTGCTATTGGTACTAAATCAACTACCAATAATACCTCATCTTCTACCGTTGCTAATAATAATAATAATAGTAGAGCATTGGCAATTAATGATACCTTTTTTAATGATACCAAACTTCGATTAGTAAGCAGCGGGAAACCAAACGATGATGATGATAATAATAATGATAGTAAAGAGGAAAATGATTTTTTCTTGGATGCATTGAACAGATTAGATAGCTACAATAAAAATCACTAAAGAAATTAAAGTTTTTTAAAAGTCATAAGAGGAATAAATAAATTAGTACATTAAAAGAGTTATAAATAAATAAATTAAATAGTTCATTCAATCTTTCTTTAGTTGCTTCTTTTTATAATCTGCTAAAGATAATTTTTTCTTTGGTTTACCAGAAGCAGTAGTTGAATTAGCATGGTTAGTAAGTTTCGATTTATTGTTATTATTTTCAAGTGATATCGAAATGTTTGTTGATTTCTTATTATTTGTAGAAGTAGATGAATTGGTAAGTGTCAATGTTGTGTTATTGTTGTTTGTAATTGATGTATTTGTATTATTAGTGTTTGTAGTAGTTATAGTTGAGGGTCCAATTGGTGTAGTTGATCCTGATCGACTTTTATTATTGTTAAACTCAAAAGAATCACCATTTGATTTATAATCTGGTTTATTGAATCCATTCGTTATAACCAATTTTTGTTTATTATTTGATGATGAAATAGATGGAGAGGGTGCTGTACAAACCAATGAAGATAAATAAGGTGGAGGTGAACTATTTGCACTTTGGGGTATACTTTTATAATTCTCTTTGTATTCTTCTTTTAATTTAACAAATCGATTTTTTATATTTTTACAATAAATTTGTTTAGAAGAGTAATCCATTTCACTTTTATTAGTTCGTATCTTTTCAAATATTGGATCAGTTTGAATACTTTTTGTAACAAAAACTTTCTTTGGTGGCTCTTCTTTCTTTTCTACAACAACTTGAGGTTGAATAATTTCCGGTTCAGATTTTTTTCTTTTTAATGGTACTTTATCAATTAATTTCATAGCATTGGCAATCTTTTTTTGTTCTCGTTCACTATACCCTTCTATTGATCCATTTATTTCACTAATATCTCTCTTTTGAAAATTTCCAAATTTTTTCATTCTAACTATTATACAATTGTTGTTTTTCCCACATGCACATTCCATTCCTCTAGAAATAATATGTTCCGCTGTAAATGCCATACAACGTTTTTCTTCATCACTAAATTCATCATCTTTGGCTCCTTGGCTTAATCTATAAGCAGGATGTTTTGGATCCCATTCCCATGATAATAATAATTCATTACCTTTTGAAATATTTTCCAATGCAAATGCACAAAATTTTACATCTTTATTAACTCCAACAATTACTGGACTAATTTTAACATTTGGATTATCACAAGTTCTTCTCATAAAACTTGCATCACTACCTATAAATCTCCCATCAATCGCAACATTTAATGAAGGTAAAAATAATACACCAAATTTAGGACAACCAAAAAATTGATACTGATTTATTGGGTTTTTTTTATATTCCACCAATGAATATACCTCACCAACATATTCTAATAAAAATCTATTAGACACTAATTGCTGATCAGCTAATAAACCATATTTTGAAAATCCATGAAACCTTGATTTTGAATCTATAAGTTTAACTGTACATTTCGCTCTTTGAATAGAGTTGAATTCTTTATCAGTTAAAACAGTTGTACTATCATCATTATCTTTACAAATTTCTGCAAAATCTGGCCAAATGTTTTTCATATAATCTGTTATAATACATTCACTTGTGGGTATAAAATAACTTTTATAGCTTGCTGAGCTTAAATAATATCGATGGTCAGGTTCTGTATCACTTTCATGATCTTCTTCAGTAATTCTAGAATTTTGCTCAGTCATTCTTTTGTTAGTTTTCTTCTTAGAATCAGATTCTGCATCAGGACTTTTAACTTTTTTACCTCTTCTACCACCTTTTCTTGTCTTTGGCATACTTTCTTCATCATTTAATCTATTTTCTTCCTGACTATCTTTTCTCCTCTTTTTGTTATCATTTTCTATTCTTCTTTTTTGATATTGTTTAGCTCTTTCTACATCAACTTTTTGGTTCCCACACTGATCACAATAATAATACTCTGGTACGTTTTCATTATCGATATTTACACAAGCAGCATGCTGCCAAACATAACATTTCTCACATTGAATAGTGTAACCATCATCGTCGTCATATCCACAGACGCACCGAATCACACCGGCGTCTTCGTCGTATACTTGTTTATCCTCTGACTGCGACATGGCATATTTATATTATATTGGTATATT
The DNA here is from genome assembly GCA_030579975.1 of Blastobotrys buckinghamii (nom. inval.). Classification (NCBI taxonomy): domain Eukaryota; kingdom Fungi; phylum Ascomycota; class Dipodascomycetes; order Dipodascales; family Trichomonascaceae; genus Blastobotrys; species Blastobotrys buckinghamii (nom. inval.). The sequence continues at coordinate 11,229 of JAKTSB010000298.1, forward strand.
TTTAATAGAAGATGTTAAGAAAGGAGAAAATGTTGAAAATAACAAGTAATAAAAAAAAAGAGTAAGAGAAAAAAAAAAAAAAAAAAAAAAAAAAAGAAAGAGAAGGAAAAATTTAATGCAGGTATTTTGTATTTGCAATGAAAAAAAAAAAAAATTATAAAGAATTTGTATTTACCGGGGCCATTTTGTTAAAAAAAAAACTACCAAAACTTATTTATCATTCAAAATTATATAAAAAAAAAGACTGATAAACCATTTTTATTGTGACGAAAAAGTTATACATATTATTTCAAGCGTGACATGCTTATGTAATCTTTATTAGTAGTGATGATTAAGACAAAGAGGCTTTATTACCGCTTCAAAACAAGACCCTCCGATCCTCCGATCGACATCATTTTTCTAAATTGGGACTTTTCAACTTAAGATCCAAGAAAATAGAAAAGAAAAAAAAGTAATGCTCCCAATTCTATTAATTTGGCCCATGAGAAATTTTTTTTTCATCAAGAAAAAAAAAATTGGTTGGTTGGTGATTTCAATTTCAGATTTTGATCAATTCTATTCTTTTGGAATATTTATAACAAACTCCCCCTTTATTGCATTATTTATTTAGACGAGGAAGATGGCACATCGGTTGATTATGAAGGTCGTGTTGACTGGTTCTCAAGTCTTTGGGAAAGCATTCGCTGAAGCATACAAACAATCATCTTCAGCTTCATTACAAAATAAAGCATCAGCAGCCGCTCGAGCTAAAGCCGGTGGCGTTACATTAGACGAAGCATGTAAAATTTTAGGGGTCGACGCTGGTAGTTTAACCAAAGAAGCAGTTGAAAAGAAATACAATCATCTATTCAGTGTAAACTCAAAGGACAAGAGTGGTAGTTTTTATTTACAAAGTAAAGTTTATCGATCAATGCAGAGGATTCAACTAGAGTTAGATAAGGCTGCTTCAAAAGATAGTTCACAAGCTGCACCAAAAAGCTAATATGGATACTATACTAATAAGATAGTAATAATAAAGAAAAGGGTACTAATAGATTTCGATTGCATTAACATTGCATCTGTGTTTTTTTTTTAATGAGTTTATGTAAAATAATAAATTGTAAATAAATTTTTGTATATTTTTTGATTAGAAATATTTTTTTTTTTTTTTTTTTTTTTTTTACTATTGGGAGGAGGTGTTATTTTTTTCACACATCACTTTATAGAATTATAAAGGATGGATAATGTCGAGAAATTAATAGATCAACTTGAAAAGTTACAACTAAAACGATATTGGTTAAATGATAAAGATACAATAATTAAATATACTGAAATGTTTCGAAATGAAATTAATAATATTCAACAGAGTGATTTAACAACTGATCAGAAACAAACCGCAGTAAACTTTATTAAAAAAGAACTTGAACTTTGTTTAAGTAAACTTGGAAGTTAATATTTTTTGAACCTTCTCAAAAAATAATACATTAATAACATCATTATGATATTAAAACTGATATATCCTATGAAATAGATTATATTTCGAGTCCAGTTATTGAAATCAATATCAACAAGTCTTAAATATTCATCCCCTAATTTATACCGACAATATTCACAAGATGATGTGGAATTTGGATTATTTAAATATCCACCTGCATATCTTACAAATGAATTTAGATATTCACCACATGAAAATGAAGTTGGTGGATTGATTATATTAAATTCATCGTCATTGCAGTGAATTTTTTTATTATGATTTGCCGATCCCATAAAATTTTGTAAGAAATACGTATATGGGATAATATTATAAATACCAATATATATTTCTGGTAATTCACTTTTGGGTTGTAATACACCACAAAATTGTATATTGAATGAAAAAATTAATGATGAAATGACTGATGCAGATGCTGGATTTGGTGAAATATATGCAATCCATAATGAAAATGTCACAAGGTAAAGTTGGAAGAAAATCGCATAGGTTAATAAAAATATTAGCATCGAATCGACTGAATTGTTCATATTACTTGGGAAATAGAAACAAATAAATAAAATGATACCAAATACGATATGATAAGGTATCTCAGCTAATACTTGTGAAATCATCATAATAGTCCAATGATATGTTTTTGAAGCAGATTCTCTTGATTCAAATAAATCGCGAATTGGTATTGAATGTGATTGGATTTGATTTGATAGTGGTACAGCAACTACTAATATAATAAAAATTGCAAACATTCGGTTAGATAATCCTGATATGCTATTATCAATATTATAAAATGTATAGCCGGTAAATAATCCAACTATTATCATTAGTATTAACTTTGAAATAATATAACTCGGTGTTCTCCAATAATGAATATATACTCTTTGAGTTACCAGCAATAATTGATAAATATAATTTGGAGATTTGGGAGATTCTATTCTGATATCATCAAATGCTTCAAATGCTTCAAATTCTTCAATCTGATTCTCAATGTGAGCTTTTTCTATAGATGTTGACCATTTAGTTTTAACCAGCTCAATACATTCCAAAATATATTCTGCAGGATTCTCATCATCAAAACATACCCTTGCACCATATTTATCATAGTAATCTAATAGATCTTTACAATCAAACCCAATATTACCATGATATACAACTCTTCCTTCTTCTAATAACATAAGTCTATCAAACTGATAAAATAACGTATAAGATGGTTGGTGAAGCGTTAATGCAATTGCTAAGCCTTCATTTTTAGCTAAATTTTTTAACGAAATAATAATACTCCATGCACTTTGAGAATCCAATCCAGAAATTGGTTCATCTAGAAACAATAGTGATGATGGTTTAGCAGCTAATTCCACTCCAATTGATAATTTTTTTCTTTGTTCATTACTAATACCATTATAATTATTATCACCAATAATTGCATCACTATAATCATCCATATTTAAAATTTTAATAATATATTCAACATATTTCAATTTATTCTCATCTTTAATCGATACTGGTTGTCTTAGGCGAGCCGCAAAAATAAGAGCCTCCCGAACCGTTGCAGTAGGTAAATGATTATCATCTTGTTGGACAAACCCAGCTGCAAATTTTGAAAAATTCATATCAATTGATTCATTATTGATTGTGACTTTACCTTCATTATAATCCAGTCGTTGTGAAATACATTGTAACATTGTTGTTTTCCCAGCACCAGAACTACCCATAATTGCTAACAATTCCCCTGATTTCACATATCCTGTTATATCATCTAAAATTTTGACATTATTAACAGTATAGGCAATATTTTGCCACGCAAACATTGAACTTTGTTTATTGATATTTTGTTGCAAATTTTTTGGATCATAAATTGTTGGAGTATTGTTTTTATACTGAGTGAAATTACCAGATTTATTACCCATTGTCAAAAACTCACCAGCAATTGTATTAATAATCATGAATAACCCCCAAAACCCAAATACAATTCCAATATTTAACCACAACTTATCATGATTATATTGATAGTATTGTTTGATATATTTATCACCATTAATTATAGTATTACCAGGTTCACTAGCTTGAAATGCACAAGTTTTATATTTGGTATCAATTTGATCATAAAAAGATCCACTTGGAACAACAGTATTACAATACATTTCTCTACCATGAAACTCATTGGCCATTAACGCATCTAATGCATATGCTAAAGGATTAATATATCCAATCCATCTGAAATATATAACTTGATCTGGTTGTGGAATCAAATATCCGGAATAAATAGCTAATATCACAACTGACATACCGGCTAATGAAATAGCAGGTGCACTATTACTACAAATACTTGCAATCATTTGGAAAAATGTACTCATACAAAATGCACTTAAAAACAATATCAGTGAAAAAACTAAAAATTGTTCAATTGATCTTTGTAAATTTGCCATAAAATAAATAATAATAGAGAAAAACAAAACCACTATAAATCGAATTGGTAAATCAGTCACTAATCTTTGTAACTGTTCAATAGATGGGTGGTAAAATGAATAACTTTTCTGTTTTAATAGAATTGGTCGATGTTCAAACGAAATTGGTAATTCAGCTAATGCTACTAACGCATTGAACAATAATGCAAAAAATAAAACTCCACTTCTAGACATAACACCAGAAGTAGTACTCGAAATATTAAAAAATAATGATCCAGATATTAATGATTGAATGATTGTACCAATAATTCTTGTAATTGAATAAGCTGAATTACCGATAACTCGTTGAAACCCTCTAACAACTCCTAATCTTAACTGCGCCCAATAAGTTAATAAATATGGACTATCAATACGTTGTGACTTCATTTTTTCTTGAGCCCTCAATAGCCTAAACCTTTTCAGTGTCGATTCTCTATTTGCCTGCTCATTATATTCAGCTCTAGTTTCACGTAATTTTTTATAATCACTAGAGTTTTTCCATGCATTCACAAATTCATCAACATTTTGGGGTGCTGAATTCTCATACCCAGATCGAATTAACCTAGAAGTAGGATCAGTAATAGCTGTTAAAAACTCTGTTGTAGTTATTCTATTATTATATTTAAACCCCAGGTTCTCAAAATATCGTTTTGCTTGGTTCGCTGGACCAAAATAAATTTGTTTACCTTGATATAATACAGTAACTTTATCAAATAAATTATAAATATTTTCTCCAGCTTGGTATAATGCAACTATTGCAATATTATTTAGAATATTGGTTGAGGTCCTTACAGCTTTTACAAAGTCTAAAGCAGACGAGGAATCCAACCCTCTTGTAGCATTATCAAAAATATAAACTGACCCCCTACTAGCTAAAGCTTCGACAATTGATACTCTTTTGCGCTCACCTCCTGATACACCTCTAACAATAGGTGAACCAACTTTCGTTTTTAAAGTATGATTGATTCCGAATATTTTTGTAATTAATTCTAATAAATTATTCTCATACTGTTTACGGGTGAAATTATCAATTCTCACATCTGGTGTTTTTGATGCAATTGCAAATCTTAAAGTTTGCTCGACCGTTAAATGTGAGAAATGTATATCATCTATTTTTCAGGTTAGTCATATCTCATTAAACTATACATACCGTCTGCATTGTATATAATCTCTGGTTTGAAATATTTAATCATATCTGCTGAACTAACCCCATCAAATAATATGTCTCCTTCCACATGTGCACTTCCATAACATTTAGTTTCCCCAGCTAACGTTTTTAAAAAAGTTGAGCATCCTGCTCCAGGCTGGCCAACAACTAGTAGCATTTCTCCAGGTTCAACTAGACCATCGAAGCCTTCTATAATTTTCTTAGTATTAGTTTTATTTCTCTTAAACATGTTCATGAAAAATGATCCAACATTTGAAATATTCTGGTTTTTGGTAGTTAGTTTAACTCTTGTACCAAGGTTTTTAAACGATACACCAATTTGTTTGTTACTAATGTTTTTGTCGTTACTATCATCATTATTTCCAATATCCACAGCATTTTGAACTAATTTTGCCAAGTCATGGGTTAAGCTTGTCTCTGGAGTAAAAGTGAAACGCTTTAAATCTTTTTTTGTGAAAGTGGACAACTCCATTGACAATGTTTTTAGACGTTTATGTGTCTGAGGGTCATCCATAATCCTACTAAGTCGGTTAATGGTTCCTTTTCTGCTATCCGCCTCTTTCTCGATATCTTCCCTATCATGTAGTTGTTCTGAGACCATTTTTTTGTCTTGCTATTATTCAAATCAAGTATTATACAAATTCTTAGTAATGATTTAAATAATAAAGTAACAAAATTCAGACGATGAGGGATTTTGAAAAGAGCAGAATATTTTATATTTATCTGTGGGATGTAATGAAATGAAGTGAAAGAATCAAACTGTTTACTAATTAAGCTGTTTTTAAATCAAAATAGGGCGATTATATTTATGAATAAGGAGTGTTCATTTAACTCCATGGATTATATACACAAATTTGAAGCAACTCAATAGTTAAACCATATCACAAAGTCTCCAATCTAAAATCCTACAATTGTAAATAGTCTAGAAGGGTTGTTGAAATGATCTGCATTCTGGTGAACACATAACGGAAAGTGAATTTAAAGAGAGTATCGTTGTCATGAATATCCAAAAATGATACGGAAAGGTCCAGTTATGACGTTTCATCAGCAAATCTCAGGCTAAATAGGAGCACTTTTTGGTAGCTTTATAAGTTTTGTATGGTGAGTAATTTTATCCCGTATAATTATATAAAGCTATTTTCAAGGTAAAAGTAGGCACTAATGCATGAACAAGGTCAAGCAAAGTACAATCATTTTCAGGGGTTATTTGTTTATGCTGTATGTTTCACATCTCAAACCATTTACTTTAAAGCCCGCTTATGATTATGATGGATACCACTCAAAATGAACCAAGACTTTTTTTTAAGCCAGTGATCGAACGGGTATCCAGATATTCTATTCTATATATTAATTTCGCTACTAGTCAATTTAGACCTTCATGGATGCTACCGCGTTTCCACAATACTGGTTATACATGACTATACCTACCTTTATATATAATCGGCTACATATGACAGCCAGTTGAAGTATAATAAGAATGCTTAAGCGAGGTGTAGGCAATTCTCATCTCAGTTTTAAATTCATAAGCACCTTGGCTCATGCAACCAAATGCTGCTTTTTGACCTTGCTGGTGTAATTGCTTCAGGGTTATAAAGGTATATTTAAGGGACTGCCGTCTCAGTTTTGAATTTGTTTAGTTTAATATATACGGTCCCTTCTGGTTGAAGCCGGTTGAAGCAGTCTTTCGCTATAAAGATTGGAGCTAATATAGCTGGGTTCTAGGCAACTCTCATCTCAGTTGAAACACCTTTATCGTTGGCATAATAGAACGACCCCCAGATGATGCTTTGATAGTACGAGTATCTATTCAGCTTGAGGGCTAAAACCGTTCTGAAAGACTGAATTCTCAGTGCTTAATTTAGCTAGTTCAGTATGGAACTTGAGTTTAAATTGTTATTGAGTTAGCATATTCAGAATTAATTCCATTTATGGTTAATTCTATGAAATAATTATGGAATCTGGTTTATATTTATATTCTCTCATCGTTAATATAAATAATTACAACAATAGCAGTAGAAACAATTGAGTCATGTATAGCAATCAATAGTATAGCATCAATGTAATTTTGATATTGTCAACTGTGATTTGATACCATTACTGAAATTAGTAACAGTTTGAGACAGACATGTGAGAAACCTAAACTAGGCGCAAAGCCAATATTGTATGATGTCTACTGGGGTATACTACAGTCATTTTACCATATAGACTGAAGTTAGTCTTTATAGGCGTTATTTAAGTAGCTTTCATCTCAATTTAAAGATTTATATATAATTTTAAAAAACCACCAGACAATGTTTTAGGTATACTATAGTGCTGATCTTAGTTAAGCTTAAGGATTTAAGGTGTATTTAAGAAACTATCATCTCAGTTTTGAATTGGAGTAGTTCTACCCTTTATGCACATGCTCCTTTGTGATTAGTTTTATTACTCTTTTTGGATTTTTGACTCTTTAATACGGCTTTAGTCTATAAAGTGGTTCTAGTAGGGGTTAAGTAATTCTCATCTCAATTTCAATCTATAGGGTATTTTCGTCTTACGTGCATGCGTTTTATTTCTCTGGATTTCCCTTTTTTGGAACAGTTGTTATTTTGTAGCTAGGGGATACTAGGCGGTTGATGTACCAAATATTTGCATACAGCTCTAAATATATATATCACTAAGTTCTAGTAGAACTTTAATTAAAAAATATATGACACTGAAATATATATTAAGGTGGTTGTAGAAGTCATGCCGATGATCGAAAAAGGTTTAGGCAAGTACTAGAGAGAAACCGGGATTATTGCTTCTTTGAATCATGTTCAAAATTTTTTTATGAAAAGAAGCTCAAGATGTAACCAGCTAAACTCGTCTACATATTTATAATATCACAACAAAAACTTTATCAAAAAGAAATAGCAAAAATATATTTAAAAAAGAATAGCAAAAATATATTTAAATCAAATTTAACTAGTATACAAAATATTTCACAATTCAATCATGATTTTTAACAATTCAATCATGATTTTTTTTTTCTAAAAAAAAAAAAAGGCTATATATAAAACAAATAAGACACCAAAATAAAGCATAAAAAACACCCGGTAAAACAAAAAACATAATGATAGTACACTAATGATACACATATATTTATAAAAAAAAAGCTGATTATTAATCCAACTAAACCATTTATAAAGCAATGGCAGAATGTAATTTGTTCAATGCATCAGATAATTGTTTTCTATCGTCAGCTAAGCCAGCAATTTCATTGGTATTAGCAGTTAAGTCATCAACAGATTCAGCTAATTTGAAAGCTTTTGCAATCAATTGTTCATCACCTGGATGTTGTTCCAATTTGTTGGAAATTTCTTTAACAGATTTGGAAACTTTTTGTAGAACTGGTTTCAAATTGTTGGCAGTTTCATCGGCAACAATAGACATAGTATGAGATTTGAAGGCCATTGGGAATAATTTACCTTTCATTGGGGAATATCTGGTGTAACCACCACCATATCCACAACAGCCACAACCTCCGCAGCCACCACAACCACATGATGGTGGGAAGAAACAACAAGCCATTGAAACATTGAATAAAGCAGAGTTTGAACCATCAATAGCATAAGATAAACCAGAGATAGTAGATGCTAAATCATCTTTAGATTGAGATTGAGCAGAAACTTGGTCCAAATTGGATAATGATTGGTGTGCTGATGACCATTGATTATTAGCTTGAGATAAAGCAGAGTCAATTTGAGATGGTAATTCGTAAGCGTTGGCAACAATAGCAATTGAAGCGATTAAAGTGGTAGAGAATTTCATTTTTGATTTAATGAATAATTGAATTGAGATGATTGAAAATGATATTATTTGGTGGATTAATTATCTCTTTTATATCTGAATTTTTATTTCTAAACAAAAGTTTGAACGGTTACTAAACCGTTATTTAGGCTGTATAAACCTTAAAGATAATAACTTTCTAATTTCAGCATAAAGATCTATTTACATTATAGTGTTAGCAAGTTGTAACTGTAGTATATAAATATATGATTAGGTTAAAGTTTTTTGTATTTTAATGTTTTGTAAATTTAAGGTTATGTGTGGGTTAAATTTTCGAGGCGATGTTTTACGTTTTGAGATAAATAAATTCAACAATAATAAACAAATTCACCAAGCCAAGGGTGGCTATCATGTTTCAAATTATAAACCCTCCTAAATAAATAATTCTACCAATAATCCTATATAATGTTTTAAGATTTTTGTGACATGAGGAAGGAGATTTTACTGAAGTGAAACATAGATTTTTATAATAATAATAATGACTATAGGTGGCTTTTTAAAACTAACATCTTGCAATAGACTATAGGCATGAATATTCAATTGTTTCAAATTCCTATTCTACATGTTGAGCAATGTAATATTGCATCTAGAAAGACCAAACTATGGTATAAATATGATAAACTGGATAAAAAATCTAAGAATTATAATTATGGGCCTCATGACGTAGATTTCAAATGGTGTTATATAATCTAAAGAAAGTTACAAGCTACGAGCCCGTGTTTTATATATATATATACGGTGAAGTGAATGTATATAGCAAAGTCTTTTCTAAGAATTCAAAGGTATACATTACATTGGTTACTTAGTGAATCAGTATTGTTTTGCTGCTAGTTTTCAAAGTTTTCTTGTTTTTAAGCGTTTTAGCGGTTTGCTATAGTTTATGAAAATCTAGTAAGTTTATATAAGATTTGACTTTTAACCAGTGAAATATAGCCAGTAAAGTTTTGGGTTATAAAAAAAAACAAAAAAAAAAAAAAAAAAAAAAAAAAAAAAAAAAAAAAAAAACGATATATATCCAAGCTCTTAAAGTGTAAAAACTAAGGATTTCAGCTTCAAGATTTTTGTTTTAACCGAATTGATTGCCTTCAAATGCCGTAAATGAAAAGTTCAAAGATGAAAGAGATTTCAAAACTAGTTAAATTAAAGAAAAAGTGCTTCGTTTTTTATAAGCTAGAAATTATTCAAGTAGTTCCAATATTCTTTTCCTGGTTTGTCGAGTTCAAACTTGTTTATATTGGTCCAGACTTGAGACAGTCTATTCAAATTCAAAATGCGTGAATTCATAAAGATGGTTCTTAGTTCACGGCAAACTTTCCTCATTGAAAATCATTAGCTATGACAAGCCATTTACTGTATGGGGCATTGCAATATGTCTAACCTCTATAGACCACCTGCTAAGGGAACATTTACAAGCATTAAATTCAACCTTATAAAAGCTCCGGCTTTTGCTTATTAAAGTTTTGAGCAGCCGGTAAGAAATGTAAATCTTAAATTTAAACTAGTGCACAATGTATTAGGTTTCAATTCCACAAATAATTGATCCCACCAGTGCGTAATAGAGCTTCCAAAAAATATATATCATAAATATGGGGATGTATATCAATTCTTAATTACGTACCAGTAGTTATATGATTTGAATCATTTGGAACCTTTTGAAAGACAAACTAATTTACTAAGGGTATTTATCAATCCAAAGAATAAACTGCCTGATTTGATCACACTTAGTTATTACATAAATCTAGGATACAGTATTACAACTTACACACCCTTGCTAATGTAAGTATAGCCATGCATTTACAGTGCCTCTAGAACCAGCTTTTATGAAATTGAATCTTTCAACTGCAGCCATGGCAATCAATATTAGATCAAATTATAGGGATTACAAATAATTGTATAAATAATTAGTTCCTAAGATATTGTGACAGTACTAAATCCTAATTATCATTATTATTATTTTTTTTTTTTTTTCAATACGACCTAAAAAATAAACATATATTATCAAAAGATCCCAGCAGAGCTTTATCCTTGGTAGAGAATAACTTTTTTCAAAGACTTTAAAGAATTTTGCAAAATCCTTGGAAGATCTGGAGTTAATGGCTATACTATATCGGAACTGGCTTTACCAAAGCTAATTTCTAAGCTGAAAAATATAACTAATACCAAAAAAAAAAAATATAACTACTGAGAGAAAATTCCATAAACAATAAAAATATATTTCAATAACATTATAAACACAAAGGATATAGTTATACACTTTAACAAAAATAAAACAACTAATTGTTTAAGAAATATTGTCTATAGAAAGCAACTGCTTCAACATGAGTATCAAAGTCGATATGTTCATCAACAGTATGAACACCGCCAAAGCCAGTTCTTGGATCAACAACAGTTCGGGTTGGATTGAATCGATAAATATTCTTAGTTAAATTCCAATAGAATCTGGTGTCAGTATTACCAGTCATCATTGATGGAACAACAACAATATTGCCTGCAGGATTAAATTTCATAGTTTCAATATCTAATAATGGGCCTGCAAAATCCTCATAAACATGTTTAACAGTACCTGCAAAAGTATCCCATGCATCACCTGAAGTTGGGCTTAATGGTGCTGGTTCTAATGGATTGACATTATAAGGATGGAATTCAAAATATTGATCACCTTCAACAACAACTTCATCCTTATATCTAACACCTAAATTAAATTTTTCAGCAATTTCCAAAACATTATTGAATAATTTCTTTTCAACATCTTTAGTAGTTGAATCAACTGAAACTCGGTTATCAATTCTAACAGTTACTTTTTCTGGTAATGCATTTAATTTCAAACCACCTTCAATAATATCAACTGCTTGGGAAGTTTTCATTAAATATTTCAACATATCATTGGTACTTAAACCTTCAACAACTTTTTGAGTTGCTCTTTCACAATGACCAGCTTTTAACAATAACTTTCTAGTCTTTTTATCTAAAGTTTCTGAATGTTCACCAATACAATGAACTGAGCTTAATAATGGATTATTTTCAGTTAATTCGGCAGTATGTGGAGTAGACTCAACCAAGCTAATTAATTGAGAAATAATACCAATACCAGTATGATCTGGTGGAGCTGATGAATGGCCACCATGAGTATATAAAGTAACTTCAGCAGCAAAATTACCCTTTTCTGCAACACTGACCAGCGCAATATCAGTACCTTGCAGTCTCATAATACCCATACCACCTTCATCAACTAATGCATGAATACTATCAGTACCGTATTGTTTTTCAATTTCAGCAGCTAGAGCAGATGCGCCAAATGTACCTGAGCTTTCTTCATCATAACCATATGATAATAAAATAGTTCTTTCTGGTTGATAACCATCTTTTAATAATAGTTCAACAGCTTCTAAAATTGAGACTAGCGGGTTCTTATCATCAGATGAACCTCTACCCCAAACATCTTTACCATCAAAATAAGCACTATATGGAGGATAAGTCCATTGGTCAACAGTTTCCGGTAGAACTGGAACAACATCCATATGACCCATTGCAATAATTGGCTTTAAATCTTTATTCTTACCTTCCCAAGTATACAATAAACCATACTTATTTACAACTTGTTTATTTAATTTTGAATGGATTAATGGATAATTTTCTTCAAAAACTTTATGTAAATCTTCAAACACTTCCCATCGATCATCTTCACCTGGCTTACCCATACTTTCATTAGATTCACATGGTACTTTAATGGCATCTTGGAATCTTTTTAAAGATTCATTTCGATATTCATAACTTTTTAAAAAATCTAATGAAGTATTATCTTGCTGATAACTTTCTGGTTGTAATTTTTTTGAAATTGGACATAGGTTTTGTTGATTACCTTTACCATGATGCTTACCATGGCCTCTGTGGTGACCTCTGTGATGAGGTTTATTTCGATTACCAAATAATTGAGATGGTCCTGGTTGATAATGGTCAATTATGATGAAACAAAACAAGCCAATAGTAAATGAAAATAAAATGATATTATAGATTGTTTTCCAAGTTGATTTCTTCTTGTTATCACGACGAATTAAGTCTTCATCATTAGATTTTTCAGTTGTTGGCAACTGAACATAATGTTTTTCATTCATTGTTAATGCTGATACAAATAAATGAATGAATGTTGATTGAAAAGATAAGAAAGAAAGAAGGAACAAAAAAAGGTTTGTTCCTTTTATAATTTTTTGAAGTTTTAAAGCAGGTAGGGAAATCGGTGCCGGGTGGTAATCAATAGATTGATAATAATATTATTATGACTGCTTGAGTGATATCAATCGATCGATCGAGTCATAGTAATCCCACAGTTCAAGCTGTAATAGCTTCCATGATATCAACGTTCGGATTCCGAGAAAACCTTTTGATAAATTAACCCACGCTTTATTTATTTATTTTAAGCGGGGTAAGAGAACTGACATTTACGCTCTTGAATTGGGTAGTAATACCAGATATGATTGCGATAGTTATAAACAGGATAGTATCCAGATTTAATCAATTGATGTTAACACTTGGAAATAGACAAATATGATCAGCCATAATAGTTACTAGAAATCAGTTGAGGTGTTTATAGCTGACATGAATTTGTGAGTGCAATTGCCAACATCCGAATAGATTAACGTGTAGATAATTTTTGCAGATATGGAGTGACAACTGGTTTTGAGTGAATAACATAGCCCAGCACGACAATTTCCACTTAAATTATGGAAAATAATCAGGTTTATAACAAACTATAGACTAATCTTTGCTGCATATGGGTTTATGTTTCAAAAGTAAATATATATGCATTAATAGCTTATCAATTTGTCGTAATGGAGTTTATAGATGGTGCTTAATCTCGATTTACAAATAAATTTTACCGACCACAATGGAGGGTATATATATGAAGCTTCATATCACCAATGAAATATGTTATCATATTTAAAAATATAGTTCATTCGTAAAAAGCCATGGTTGTAGTATTAAAGGAAAAAAGGTATACTTCATGTCAAGATGATCGAAGAACTTATAATACTAGTGAGAGCATCATGATATCGCTTGTTACCACTACATATAAAAGAGACGCTTCAATAAAGGCAAAAGTTTAAGATCTGATCGATCTTTCAACTGCCCATCGCGTTGGTTTCGTGAAAAAGTAAATTAAGCCTGTTAATGCAATCGTTTAGATGATATATGGTACATGCGGCTTTTAAACGGTCTAAGCTAATATTTAGTCGCGGCGTTTAATACCGAATATTGTAATACCATCAAAGTACTAACATCCTGCTAACTGGAGAAACTACTACAAACTACAATCAAATAGGAAATGAAAAATTATTAAAAAAAGTATTAAATATTAAAAACTCTAGGTATTAAAAAAAACTAAATTGAATATATATAACAAATGAAATAGAAAAATGATATTTTTTTTTTTTTGTAGGGTTAATTAAATTGTTTTTTTTTTTTTTTTTTTTTTTTTTTTTTTTTTAAAAAAAAAATAAAATAAAATAAAAAAAA
>JAKTSB010000299.1:0-24908 GCA_030579975.1 Blastobotrys buckinghamii (nom. inval.)
TGTAAAATTTTTTATTGGGTTTTTATATAAAAAAAAAAAAAAACCCTCGTCCTTTTTTTTTTTTTTTTTTTTTTGCTTTTTTTCACGCTTTTCGAGTCTTTCTCCCCGGTTTAGTCTAAAAATTGAGATTGGAATGTTCTTAGAACTGCTTGAACAGCGTATGCGTTGTCTCGGCCTTTAGAAGCGCTTGAATGTGGTTAACGCCACTTGAGACCGTGCCCAGTTGCGAAGTTTCTACTGGTGTCTGACTGTGCATGAGTGTTTAACCTTGGTCTATGCAGGTGAATATTGGTTAATCATTAAGCGTCATCATAACTCACAAGCTCAGGCTACCATACGTGCAGACTATAGTATGGTACTAAAGTAGTGCCTTAAGAGTAAATCTATTCAGAATTATTTGATACCTTAATTGAGTGATAACTGATAGATCTGCAGTGCAATTTTAAGGATCTATCGGTAAACTTACAGTTATAATTCAGTTAGCACCTGGTTGTAAATAATCCGGAAACCATGGATATGGTGCACCTGAATCTGGATGTTTATCGATTTTCGGGTCATGATGATGGGTGATCACTGGTGATGACATGTATGCAGCATGCGAACTTAGCCTGCTCCTCTAATTTCAGCTTCGTGGTTACAATGAATGGGTCTAAAGTCGTCCGATTGATTTGTAATTGAGATTTCTACTATACAGTAGATGTTATGAGATGCATGAACAAATTAAGTAATTAGGAGACGTACCCTATTGGTTGAAAACCTTACAACCAAGATGGATGCGGTTCTATTGGTTATTAATGAATGATATATAATATTTGTTTAAACTTATTGTTTTAAAATCTGTATATATATCTACCATAACAGTTCATAAGGTTTACTTGCTTATATATCTATAGTGGATTATTGATTATCTTAAGTTGTTAATTTGCTCAGCTTAGACAGTACCAGTGGTAAACGTAATTAGTTATTACTTGGTTGGGTAAACATGCTTATTCGACATCACGTCACATGAATATGCATATGCCAAATATTCTACTGTAGTATATATAATGAACCCACAATACCAGGCAGTGTACCATGGCCATGCATGGACTTTAATGTCGTCCATTCTTATACATATTGTAATTAAACGATAATTTGTTCGAGATGATCCCGTTTGAGTCGATGTGACCAAATATGTAAAATGTAAATACGCAGCTTTTAAGGTTTTGTAACCCTATCTTATGAGTAAATTCACATCCATGCAAAGATAAGATCTTCATACTAATAATCACATACCATGGTATCTCAAATAATTGAACCAGCCGTGTCCCGAACCCGGGCCATTACAAATTTTGTAACTGTATAGAGATTATACATGATGGCTCCACAAGCAATGGCATGGACGGGGGCTTCTTAATAACTCGATAGCTTAAGGTAGTCAAGTTCTATCAATAATATATTGATATATATATATATATAGTTAGAATTTAAGCTAAAGTGGATCACGCTGTTCTTATGCATTCATGAACAATATTCAGCTGTAGCATATATATAATGGCTGGTATAATTTAAAAAGGATTAATAAAATCATAAAATATATTCACAAGTTATTTACAGTATAATACAGAAAATTTCAATTATACTTTATTAGTTAAAAATAAAGTATTGAATAAATAAAAACCACAAATACAATTTGATTCAAGAAGCACCATCACACGGACCGGTTTATTCCTTCATTATTGTAATCAAATGACTTGAAAATTCTAGTTTTAAAAACTATTTGTATTTTATTTCCAAAATAATGCACAAACATTAAATTACTCGGATGTAACAGTCAAATTCTTCAGCACGATAAACCGAACATGAGAGCTAGTAATCAAATTTCAAAAAGCTAATAGTTATTAAGAATCCTTTTTCAAATTAACATTATTTTCCATATTTGGTAAAGCATCTTTCAAACTAATTTGACCTGAACCTCGTTTTAAAGGTTTTTGTTGTGTATCAGAAGGTTTCCAACCAATCATATAGATGATTCTAAAGGTAGCTGGTAGATTACCGTCTTCTTCACCATGTAAAGTTTTATAAATAGATTCAGCAGCAATTAATAAATCCCTTGGTAAATTAGTTTGTCTCATTACAACTGAATTTGATTCCCCCATTGCTTGAATATCTTTCAATAAAGCAAAAATATCTGGATATGAAACAATAATATCATCTACATCAACAGTTAATAAATTGAATTTTGCTTTTTGTAATAATCCACCCATATCTTTAACATCAGCTAAAGGTGATAATCTTGGAGATACACCACCAAAACGTTCCATTTCTGCTAATTGTAATGAAGTTCTCAGTTCATATAATGAATCCCCACCTAACATTGTGGCCATAAACATCCCATCTTCAACTAGTAGATCATTAATTCTTGTTAACACACCTGGTAAATCATTGATCCAATGCATACTCATATTAGATAAAACTGCATCAAAACTGTTTGGCTTAAATATTTCTGGATCTAAACTTTCTTCATCATCAACAATTCTTTCTAAATCTAATTGTTTATTGAATGGTTCATTAATATCTCGGTATAACATTTCTTTACTACTATCAACCATTGTGATTTTACCTAACCTACTTTTAATTAATTCAGAATCCGGATTATTTGAATCACAAATAAGTTTTTCTAAATTCCCTGCTCCAGATCCTAAATCTAAAACTTTTGGAAATTTTTTTGTAATAAATGCCAATCTTTCACATGTTCTTGATGCAATTTCATCTTTTAAATAATCAACTTCTCTTGATTGTTCAACATTTAAGGCTGCTCTGTTACGTTGAATAGCTTTAACGTTTCGGTTAAAAACTTCAAATGGTTTACTAGATGCTCGTCGCACTTGGATTGTGGGTAATCTTTTGAACATCTTTAACTATTAATGTTTGTGGTGGAGCAATAAAAAAAAAAAAAAAAATTATTGAGTGCGAGGGCAAATCAATGTTTTTTTTGTCGTGGGGAATAAGCGAGAAAGAATGAATATTGAATTTTTTTTCAACCACCAAAATTTTTTTTCACAAGCACAATCTCCAAATTTTGATAAGAATTGATGATTTTAACAGTATGAACAAGCTAGTCAAACTATCAACAAACCAGTTGAAATCAAAGACACATTTTAAAGCTAGGAAACAAGAGTTGGAATATCTTGTTAATTCTATAAAATCTACCAATACTGCTCCATCTAAATCAGAAATAGCTAACTTGTGTCATATTATTAAACAAATAATCCCTGCACCAGTATCAACAATAATTTTATTGAATATATTAGAAGAATCAAAAGATCTACATATAAGGTTGAATTCTAGGACAATAGAGTTACTTAGGAAAGAAGTGCTAGCTTGTACAGATCCGTTAATATTCTCGGCAGGTAAAGAATTAGTAAAGCCTCAATTATATCTTTCAAGATTTGATACAGTTGAAGCAAGATTAAAACAACATGAACTTGAAGAAGCATGCCATATTTATAGGATAACTGAAGGTTCAAAATATATATCAAAACTACCATTTAACTTGATGTTAAAAAGTTTATTTGATAAAGATGAATATGAATATGCAAACACTGTTTTGCAAGATGTGGTTCAATATAAAGGATTAAATGGTCAAAGTAAATATTATTATTATCTTGAAAAATTGGTTGCTAAGGCAGTAGAACATAATGATTACAAATTCATTCTTAATATAATACAAGAGGATCTCAACATGCTGAATAAGTTTAATACAGCAACATTATTGAAAATTATACCATTAGCCACATCTAATGAAAGTTGGGATATTCTTAAAAGAATAAGTACATATTTAATTGAAAGATTGGATACTTTACCAAAAGAAATATTAGCATGTTTGGCATTGATACCAAATGATACAATAAAAACTTTAGAATTATTATATCAATTAGATCCAACAATAAAGATAAATGATTTACCAAATTTAAAATATCATACATCTAAAAATATAAAACAATCAAATCCAAAAATACAAACATTAGCAATGAATGTACAATTAAAAGATCTATTAACAGATTCACAGCCAACAAAAGTAATATCATCATATCAGAAATTAGTGGCAAAAGGTATTAGTCCAAATGAAGATACGTTAGAATTATTAATAACAGCAGCATGGAGATTAGGAAATTCAAAGAAATTGTCATATTTAATATTTTTAGATTGTATGAAACATGATTTATCACCAACAAGGAAAACTTTTGAATTATTATTAAGAATCAATTTAACTGGTAAACACTATAATGGTGTATATTATTGGTTGAAAACTATGAGAAATCATAAAGTATATTTAAGAACTCATGTTTATCGATCACTTGGTAAAAGATTTCAATTAATTAATGATTTTAGTTATAAAAAGGTTATGATAAATCCAGAGAGTTTAGAACAATATAAAAGTTTTTTATCAGATAAAGAATTGAAAGATTCATCAAGAGTAATAGCAAAAACTCCATACAATTTTGGTATAGATTCTTTGAATTGTGAAAATTTCAAGAATGGAAAAGGATTAAAAGGTTCTTGAGAATAAAATAAAAAGAAACTAGATTAATTGAAATATAAATAATTTGTAAATAATAATGCATACTTTTTTTTTTTCTTTCTTGTTTTTCATAATTTATGATCTCAATGCTTTCAACCGTTCATTCAATTTATCTTCTTCATTTTCTTTAACTTGAGATTCAATGGTTTTTGCAGGAGTATTTGAATCCAAATTTTGTCTTAATTCTAGCCCAGCTTCATCAGCAACTTTTTGCATCAATAAATCAACTTCTTCTTGAGGTGTATCAACCGCATTAGCATTTGAACTAACACTTTCATAATATTGGGATGTAGCGTCTAAATCTTCAAATTGCTGTTCGAATTTATCCATTACCAATCCAATTTTTTCTGTATTCATTGATTCCATCGCTTTATCCATCCCTTTAACAACCGTCATCATATTCCCAGTTAATGTTCTCATTGTAACTGCTGTCTGCACTCTACTTGATACCGCATCAATTCTTGACGCTAATCTCAATAAATTTAATCGTTCTGATTGTTTTCTTATAGCATTTTGTGAATATAATCTTGCAATATCATTATGACCTTCTTGAATTGCTTTTTTAACTTTTTTCTTCTCTGTTTCGACTTCTTTGCCTGCTTTTGCTGCTTGTTTGTTTAATTGTTTGCTTGTAAATTTCAAATTAAAAAGTGATTCTAGTTGTTAGCTTGTTTCTTCAAGTATAAATTCTTACTCTCTAAACCCGACATTTTGGATAATTTATGATTGATTGATAAAGGATTTTGTTTCTTTTGGAGTTATCATTTTTAGGATATGCCAAGTTCTAATTTTGGGACTTTTTTTCCGGCACGTGAGTAAAAAGTGCACGTGAGCGCAATCACGTGAAGTTCTGTAAACGCGCGGTTGGTGGATTATATTCTTTCCCCCTTACAACTTCTGTGGTGAAATTGTGGTTATATTGTCCCTTAGAAACCAGTTTGTTTACATTCCTTAAGCTGGATTAGAAATCGGGGGGTGTTTACATCCCACTTGAAAAAAAAATAAAACATAAAAAAAAACGCGAAATTTTCCACTTTACTAAACAATACTCACCATTGCAATAATAACCATCATCAGAGAGGCAGTTGGATAAGATCTATTATCTGAACGATTTTTTGAAACTGTATAATTATTTATTAATTTATTCGATTCATTCATCAAGATGACTACAGATTCAGATGAGTTGTATAACATCTTAGCAGACGAATCTACTGGTATGTATTTATTACAATAGGATCGAGGTACTAATAATTAATCATAGATATAATCGATAAATCGAATGCAGTAAAAGCGTTTAAATCAGAAGTGAAATTATCACGAATTCATGTAAGTATTTGAAAGATAGTAAAACTAATGAAGGTAGATTGATCAAACTTATAAATATTTTGAAGCATTACAATTAGCTATTGATTCAAATGAACCACAGTTACATGCAGTAGCGTTCTCTTGTTTATGTCATTTAGTTAAACGTGTGATTATTCAAGATTCTTCAGCGTTATGTCAAGCGGCTCCAATAGTATTACCTATTATAACAAACAAATTCGGTGATTCAAAGGCATCAATTAGAAGCGTTGCAAGAAGAGCATTTGAAGATTATTGGTTTTCATGTCCTCAAGAAACAGAACAAGCAATTTTGGATGGGTTACAATATGATAATGAATTGATTAAATTGGAAATTTTGAGTATATTACTGAATCGTGTTCAATTACAAGAATCCAAATTTGCATTTAAGAATTTTACAAAACCGGTTATTAGTCTGCTAAATGATCAAAGTGAGCAAGTTAAAAACTCAAGTGAAGAATTATTAATTACTTTCTTTAAATCAGCACATCCAAAAGCAAAATTAGATTTATCAAAAGAATTGAATAAAAGTTCTGTTGATAGAGTAATTGTATTAAGAATTTTAAAAGCAGTTGAATTTTCTCCAACAAATAGTTCACATCACAGAACAAACAGTTCAAGTTCAATAACAAGTACCAATGATTCAAAAGAAAATAAAGCATTATCAATTGATTTTGTTAAAGAAGATAAAAAATCTTATGAGTTCGAAAGATTAACAGGTGAACATCTGGAATCAATAGATTCATTACATAATATTTTGGACCCATTAATACCAGCATTTGAAGGTAAAGAAACAGAATTTAATTGGCAAGATCGTGAAAAGGTTATTATTAAATTAAGAAAAGTTTTCAATGGTAATGCACCATCAGATTTTCCAGAAGATATGGCTTTAATTGCAAAAAATTTAAGTGATGGCATTTGTAAAGCTGTTAATAGTTTAAGAACAACTTTATCAACTCATGGTTGTTATTTAGTTCGAGAAATTTTCATATCATTAAATGGATATTTAGACTCAACTTTAGAACCTTATTTATCAAATTTGGCCAAGTTATCAACTAGTACTAAAAAAATTTCACATAGTAATGGTTCAATGACTATTAATTATATGATTTTGAATACTAGTTATAATAACAAATATATAACTCAAATTGATAAATCTTATAATGATAAAGCTTTTCAACCAAGAGCTCATTCAGCTACTTGGCTAAGATTATTTCTTGCCAAACATCATAAATCAAAACAATCAATGGAAAATGCTGGTGCAGTTTCAACTATAGAAAATATTGTTTTAAAAGGTGTTACTGATGCTAGTCCAGTTGTTAGAGAACCAATGAGAATGGCTTTTTGGGCTTTTCATGAGGTTTGGCCAAGAGAAGCTAATAAAATTTTGGATAAAATTGATCCATCAATAAAAAAAGCATTGGAAAAATCAAGACCTGATGGTGTTAGTACTAGTGTACCAAAAGTTGGATCATCATTAACAAGTGCAACTAGAAAAGCAAGACCACCTATAAGAGAGGTTATGAAACGTGAAATGATGAAAAAGAAGGAAGCTACTAGTGCACCAGTTGATAAAGAGCCTATTGGATTAGGAGCTAAACCAGGTAGATTAGGAATGCCACAAAGGAATCGAGTTCCACCATCAACAAGTAGTTCAAAATTATCAAGTCGTAGTAAGGACAAACAACAACCTAGTAGTGCTCCACTCCGACCTTCATCATCAGAAACTTCAACTAGTTCACAACAACCAAATCAACCAATCCAACAACAACAACAACATCATCATCAGCAGCTGCAGCTGCAACAGCAGCAACAACAACAACAAACAACATCTCAAACCAGCGATCCGGTTGTTGAAAAGACACCAACAATCAATGATTTAATTGTTACAGCGGATCCACAATTATTTGATCGAGGTATCAATATTTTATGGTATTGTTTAAAGCAAGAAGATATACCGTTGAGTTTAGAAGTTGTACAACCAGTTGTATTACCTAGACCTGATATTTTAAGTAGGATTTTTCAAAGAATATTTGTCAACAAAAAGGAAGAATATATTAAAATGTTTATTCAACCTGATTTATTGGGTAAAATGGTACAATTTGTTGGCGGAATTAACCTATTTTTTGCTGTATTAGATTATTCTGACAGTATTGGTAAAAGTTTGAAAATTATTGTTAATCAAATGAACGAAATGGGTGAACCTTTAAATGAAGTTTTTATGGTTTTAATTGGATTAGAATTAAATGATGAATTAGTTGAAGTTTTGTTGAATGTTTGTGATTTTGTTGAGATTGATGATTCTATTGTTCAAGTTTTGGGTCAATTGAAAAATGTAGAAAAATTACAACCTGTTTTTGTTAAATTGGGGGAAAAGAATAATAAAATTAAAGAATTAGTTAAAAAAGATCAAGATGTCGAGATGGGGAATGAATCAAGTGAATTGATTGAAGAACCTGAAATTGAAAAAGCTGAGCAAAGTAATATAGAAGATGAGCTTACTGTTGGAAATGCTGAATCGGCTATGGAAGTTGATACAGAAGAGAAAGATCCAAATGAAAAGAGTCATGCCAATGCAGTTATTGATGAATTTGATTTAAAGACTGAGAACTTTGAGGAGCAAAAGCAACAAGATCGCCAAGCTAATGAAATCAAGCCTACTAGTGAAAATCAACTAGTTGAAGCACCAATTGATGAGGACCAAATTGAAGAAGAAACTTTTAAAATTCAAGAACCAGAAGCTGAAGCCCAAGTTGAAGAAACTATTCATGAAGAAGCAGCTGAACCAATTCAAGATCAAATGGATCTTGATGAACCAGAAGAAGTAAATAAAGAGGAATTAGCTGGCCCTATAACCGAAGAACTCGAAAAGATTGAAGATAATAATGAGGATCAAGTTGAACTGGTAAAGCGTACAACTTCACCACTTAAAACTGAAACTATTGTAACTGATGAAGGTGTGGTTGTTAGTCAACAAACTAATGAACCTGAATTTCAAGAATTTGAACAGCCAGAGCAACAAGTTGAAGTATCACCTGTTAAGGACGCTGAAATTGTACCTGATCAACAAGTTGAAGAATCACCTATTAAAACCCAAGAACCTGAAGATTCTAAAGTACCATTAACTCCACCAACAAATAAAGAAAAAGTGAATGATGAAGATGAAGAAATGGCAGATCAATCAATAAAAGAACAAAATAATGAAGGATCAGTTACACCCTATAAACCAAATACCCCAATTTTTTCTTCAGAATTCGAAACTACAACTTTGAGTGCACCAATTCAATTAAAACTTAAACCAAAAGAATTAGAATCACCTAAACAACAAAAACACAACCAATCAAATGAATTGGAAGAAGATGACAATGAAGATGAAGAAATGAAAGAATCACAGCCTCATAATAATGAAACAACAGCTGTTGACTCAAATAACAACAATGATACCCCACAAAGCTTAAATACTTCACCACTAAAAACTCCAAGTAATAATAATAGTAATGAACAAGTTTTACCAAGAGCAACACCATTTTTAAATAATAATGGTCAAAACACACCTTTCGGTAATACACCATTTGGGGCTAATACCAGAAACAGTCGACCAACATCACTCGTTAAAGAAGAAGATAAAGAGAACAAACAACCTGAAACTGATAATGATTTGGATAAACAAATTGAACAGAAATTATCAATTTATGAAGATAAAAATGGTATTAACAATTCTAATAATAACAGTACAATTAATACACCAAAAAGATTAACAAATAGTCCATCATGGTATTCGTTTGAAACAAAAAAACAAGTATGTTTATCACCATTACCAGAAAAAGAAGATGAAGCAAGTAGATTATTTGAATCATTATTAACCCAATTAAATACTAAAGAAATTGATGCACATGGATTTAGAAAATTAATCAAAATTGTTCGAGGATGTAAAAATAATGAACCAGGTATTGCATTTGATATTTGGAAACAAGAACAACGGCAAACTCAGCTAACAAAAGGATTATTAAATTATTTAAGTCGACCTAATCAATTATCATCACAACAATTAAATCAAGGATTATTACAATTAAAACAATTATTAGAAATTGGTGATCTAGTTGAAGATTGTGTATCAGTATTTGAAGTATTAATTAAAACTGCTGAATCATCAAGTTCTAAAAACATTGTTTATGGTGCAATTCGAGAAGTTCAAACTGAAATTATTAATATTATCCCAGATAATGAATTATTAGAATTAATCGATTTTGCAATTGAAAATTTTGAATCTGTTTATACCAAAGAACAAAAAGTTGTTATTGTTAATACTTTAAGTAAATTAATTGATAAATTAGAGCAAACTCATTTATTACAAAGATTGGATTTTTTAGAGAGAATTGTTTTGGAAACTATTAATGATAATCAAACTTATTTAAGAAAAGAAGCATATCCTCTATTAGTTGGTTTAAAAAAGAAAATTCCTGGTGAAATTTTTAATGATACTATTAATGAACAATTAAGTCAAGGTCAACAACATTTATTAGAATATTATTCAAAGAGATAATAAAAGTAGTTTTTTTTTTTGAATCTTTTTTATAATAATTTTATGTATTTATGTTTCTTTAATGATATAAAAGTTAAATATTTAATTTTCTAGACTTTTTAATAGATGTGGTTGGTAAAAGGTGCAGTGCCATATACTACTATAAATAGAATCTGTGAACTTTGTAATTATTTAGTACTAATGTGCGGCTTATTCTTCATATATACCAATATTGTACATATTTCCACTACAAATACCAAACCTACCATGTATAATTAAAATCGCAATAATTTGCTGTACTTATATATCAATGCGATTAATACTTGTTGCAGTATTGGAATCATAGAATTCTCAAGTCAAGAGGTCGTTGAACTATAGTCCAATTCCAAGGCCTTGCTCTCCAGTGTTATAAAATTTGACTAACGCATCAATGTTCATAAGACGATAAAGAAAAATAGGGTACAAACTAATACTCTCAATAAAGATACTATTATTTCTGAAGCCTTATCAGTATAATATAATTAAATGTACCATAATCATGTTTATTTAAATCATCCCAGAGCAAAAACAAAATCAATTAACACCAATGATCTTTAGTCTCAATTCTACTACCAACATATCACTACATAATAATCATCAAAAAGCTGACCAGAATGAACAAATATTTCAATGCAAAAAGGGGTTTTTTTTTTTATATTAATAATAATAATTACAATAAATGGGGGTTGTTATTCTTTTTTTTAAATTTTTTTTTTTTTATGATAATAATAATAAATTATTTCCCTGCAACTTCACTAATAGCTGAACTCTCTCTTGCTTTTCTTGCAGCAGCATTCCATCTAGCAATAGTAGCATCATCGTATTCAGTGTTAGCTTTAGTCTTTGATCGTTCACCCAATTGCCAAGTAGCAATGCTTAATGCAACACAACCAATTGCAACATAAACAGTATTAGTTTTCCAGTTTTTTGGAATGAAATACCACCCACCTGCAGGTGATAGAGGATTCTATTTTGTTAGTCTATTTCTCTTTCCTTTAGTATCAAAAAAAAACGTACAAATTTTAGATTGTGTCCAGCCATTGTGTATGTGTATGTGTAATGGATATGAAAGTGTGTGTAGTAGTATTTAATGTCGTCAAAATGATTGGGTGAAAAAAAAAAAATAATAAAATTTGTCTACGGATTGTCCCAATAAGAGTTTGTGCACAAAAAACATAATGCACCGACCCTCCGACGAATTTTTTTTTTTTTTTCAGTCTTTCTGAATTGGAAAATTTCAACCATCAAAAAAAAAAAAATTAAAGATCAAGAAAAAAATTTAAACGCATCAAAAATTTTCACCACTAATACACAATAAAGACTTAAAAATACAAATGCTTCGAGTGATAAGAAATAAACAAATTGCACGACGATGTTTATCAACTACATCTACTTTAACTTCTAAAGCATCTACAGTATCTTTTGAATACCCAAGTACAAAAATTACAGATTTTGGACAATATAAACGCTCAGATTCTACAACTAAACAAACTATCAAAGAAGAATTAGTTAAAAATAATGCAAGATTACAAACATTACACTCAAGATTAAATTTAGACAAAAATTTCAAAAAATCAACATTAGCAAAAGCATTAATTTGTTCAAGTTCAGATACAAAATTTACTGATAATCATGGTATGAATGAATTTGGTAAAAAATTAATTGAATTTTATGTGAGAGAATATTTCACAGTTCAATATCCAAGACTACCACCAAATATTATTAGGCATTTAATTGATTTATATGCTAGTCCTAGAGCATTAGCTAAAGTTGGGTCAAATTTTGGTATTGAAGAAGATTCAAGAAATCAAGTTATTAGATATTTAGCAGATGAAAATGATGAATCAGTTTTAGGAAAATTATTATATAATAATAAAGAAGTTCAAAAAGAAGACGGGATTATGGAAGTTGTTGAAACTGAAAACAGAACTGATAAAAATTTAGCAATGGCAAGTTTTATTAGATCTTTAGTATCAGGGATTTATGCTCATAATGGTGATAAAGGTTTATTAAAATCAAATGAATTTATTAAAAATTATATTATTAAACCTTATAGAATTGATTTATCAAGTTTATTTTCTTTTGAACAACCAACAAGGGAATTATCAGTATTATGTGCAAGAGAAGGTTTAGAACAACCAGTTAGTAGATTAATGGCTGAAACTGGTAGATATTCAAAAAATCCAGTATTTGTTGTTGGTGTTTTCAGTGGTGATAAAAAATTAGGTGAAGGTCAAGGTAGTAGTTTAAAAGATGCTAGAACTAGAGCTGCTGTACATGCATTAAAAAGTTGGTATTTATATTCTCCAACTGATTATATTTTACCTTCAGAAGGCGGATCTGAACAACATATTGATAAAGGTGTTGTTGTCATGTAATCTTTTATAAATTTGGATAATTTTCTGTACATACTAATGATAACTTTTGTAAATTAATTAAATTTCTTATTAAATTTTGAAAGTGCGACTCATTTTATTATAAAATTTGAGTTTTTATTGATACAACACATTAAATTAATATAACAAAAATAGTTGATGTAATGAATTATAAAGAGGCAGTTTTCAGTCTATTGGCGCCATCATTTGATCAATCTGATGATCATGAAATTTTTGATGGATTAGTTAATATTTTTAAAGCAATTATTAATGAAATCAAATGAACTCCTAGGTAAAGATTGATTGGTACAGGTACTCCATTCTGATATTCATGATAAAGCAGATATATTATCCACAGACCGGTGCAATATTAGCTATGAAAAGGTTTTATGAAAATGTTTATCAAGATGTAAAAAATTATACTGGTTTAGAATCAAATGAACATAACTTAATCTGAGTTCCATTACAAAGCAATATCGAAAAAAAAAATATATAAAACTGGATTTATTTATGGGGAGATTAAATTTGTTCCATTAAGTAGAGAAGATTTGGTAATTAACTGCAATGCTCGATGAATTGGATTCTGGTAAGCATAACAAACAAATGTCAATAATAGTATCAAAATGATCATAAAAAAGTAAAAAAGTAAAAAAGAAAAACAAAACTTTTATATTTATTTCTAAAAATACAAAGATTATGACAAAACCTATACATTATCATATTTATTATAAATCTCTAATGATTTCACTAGTTGTTCATTCTTAGTTTTATAACTTTCCAATGTTTTTGTTAATTGATCATTATCTTTTTCTAATTGTGTCATACTAGTTTTATACAAATCATTAACTAATTCCAATTCAGTAACTCTTGATTGTAGTCTTGCAAATTCATCCGAACTAATTGTTGTAACATTTGTATTCTTTTTTGATTCAATTAAATTATCAGCCATTGAAAATGCAGCATTTGATAATTGATCCAATCCATTAAATAGAATATTTTTATTACTATTGTTAGAAGGTCCAGATCCTTTAGAACTTAATGATGCGCTTCTTCTTGTAGTTGTGCTGTATTTTCTTTTGGAAATTCCATTAGTTTGTAAACTTGTAGTTTCATCTAATAAATGATTATGCATAATATTTGTTGTAGTAGGAGCAGTAGTTATTGTTGGGGTTATTGGTAAGTTAGTATGCGTCGTTAAGTTAGTATTCGGTGAGTTATTAGTATTACCTATATTATGTGTGGTGTTAGTCGTAGTGGTACTATTAGTAGTACTAGCAGTAGTATTATTAGTTTGATGATGAATATGATGGTGATTAGCACCTTTTTGTCTATTTCTTGATTTGATTGTATCAGTTTTTAGATGGATTGGTCTTGGTTTATTATGAAGCTTTAAAAATAATCCACAAGCATTACACAATACAGATCCTGATTCGTCTCTTCTCCATAAAGGTGTATTAGTTGTTGAACAATTTTGACAAATTGTACCTGTAGTATTTGATAATTTTGGTTGCTTTTTAGAATTTGATGATGAAGGTGGGGTTAAAGAAGTTTGGGGAGCTGGAGTTGTAGCAGGGGTTGGTAATGGAATTGCTGGTTTATGTTGAGTAGTTGGTGGTGGTGAAGGAGATGGTCCTGCTGCTGAAGTAGTAGTAGTTGTGGCAATTGTTGCTGACATTTTTGTAGTTGAAAAAAAAAAAACCTTTTTATATTAGATATCTAGTTGGTGTGGAATGAAGATGGAAAAAATTGATATCTAAACTGTTATGTTGAAAAAACTAGCATCTATAGTTGTGATATAGTATTATGTTGTAGTCAAATTGATTAAGTTTAGATATAATTGATAGTACTTAGTTTTGTAATCTCGAATTGGTTGGTGAAGTTAATAAAGAGAGAGAAAAAAAAAAAAAGTTTCGCTTATCTTGGTTAGATTGATTGATAATAGATAACAGATAAGGCCAGCAAAAACTGAAAAAATTTTCACTCAGGTTAGGTAGTTTGAAATAAATATGATCTAATATACAATTGTAAAATCAATTAATGAATAGATTAACTCAAAAGAATAAATGTGGAGATTTCAAAAAATAATAAACTAATATCGATAAGTTTTTTGATAAGTTAAAAAAAAAAATTTTCCAAAAAAGAAAAAGAGAACACCAAACTTTTTTTTTTTTTGATAAAAATATATGGTGAGTGAGTTGAGTCTAGTTTTTTTTTAGGTGGTGAGTTTTGTTGTAGGTTATCTAGTAGGGTTTCACAGTGCAGGTATTGTAAGGAACAGTTATCAGTAAAGCTAAATATCTGGAATTTTAATGGTAGAAATTTTTTATTAAACCACTTGAAAGCTTAATGTGTCAGCTGGTGCACTATTATTATTATTACAAGCAGGCTTGTGTTGATAACTTACTTGGGTGATCTACGATTTGAAATTTACATATCCGATGATTTGATAAAAGAATCCTTAAGGCTCTATATCTTCTTTCCCCCTTTTTTGAAAAATTTCAGTGCAGTTTTAAAGCTTTTAATTTGAGTAGTCTCAATAGATTATAGACTCTTTTTATTCGACTATAGAATATGAACAAAAATATTGAGTACATACAATGGTTTACAGAGTGGGTTGATTATAACCCACCCTCAATGATTTGGTTATCAGGATAGATAGATTTAAAGAATAAGGATAAGATAAGTAAAGTACACGTAGCAGCTCCATTCGAATTGATAAAGATATCAGACTCTGGTTTTTTTTGTTTAAGCGGTCATAAGCCAGATAAGATAAAAGTTTCATTCTACCTTCCTTTTTTTTCAAAAATTTTCACTTCTCTCTTATCGTGCGATACATGCTCGGTGCACCATGGTGACAGATTTTCTCCATAAATAAATCTCTCCTCATCCCCTTTCTCCAACCTTTAACCATCTCACTCAATTCTATTCTATTTAGTTATAACCTATTCCATTTCTCAATCTTTTAATAATTAGCTTGAAATCATAAATAGACTCTCAAAAAAAAATTTCACCATTGCAAGTTCAGGGTTTCAGATCTCAAGACTGAAAAAGAATTAAAAAAAAAAGGGGGTTACCACAGTTTTTTATTGGTGCACAACACAAGCTTATGGAAATTTTTCAAATCGAAACCAGCCGATCGGGCTTTCGCTTCTGAAATTTCTTTGATTGCTACAGCTGCTTGTACTTTCTGCAGTTCTAGCATGAGCCCGCTACCGGTGGCCGGTTTCACCCTGGTTCATGCCTCTCTAAAACTGCATGGATTCCATAATATGTTAGCAGCTAGGTTCCTTCAAGCGGTGGTGAATTTTGTACCGGGTGAACTTTATCCCTGAGCTGAGGTTCGAGCGCTGACCGGTGGAAGAGGTGGGTTTTATAGAGGAAGCGTGCGTAGGGCTGGAAAAGAAGTTGGAAAATTGATGACGTATTGCAAGCCTCACAGTTAATATTTCTTGATGCTTGTATCCGTATAAGTAAAAATAGCGCCAGTAAGATTTGGCTTGAATTGCATGTAATCAAAAAGTATATAATGTAAATTGGATCATTTAATTGAGTTTTTTGTAGGTTTAAGAATCAATAGCTTGTCAGTTGAGATTACAATGGTGCTAAAGGGCGGTTTATTCTAGAGATATTCTGGAGCACTACTATATATCATAAATATATCTTCAACTTACTGATCCAGAGGTTCTATCAACATGGACCATGAAGTATTTTTCATATGTAATCAGGTTAAAATTGATCTATTGAAGGTCAGTACTTAATTAATTGTCATACTTTATAATATATTTATATATATATTTTAATTCGATTTATAATTGTCCGTTGACGCTCTATGTTTAGGCTAGCTTGAAATTGGAATCATAATTACACATTAATTATACTTGCATATATATACCAGGCATTTATATTATTATATATTAAGCTTATTACTCAAATATATAGGGTGACTATATACATAGCGCCTATATATATATATGAATTTAAATTGCAATATTAAGATATATATCATGATTGCAATCGAATACGCCTATAGTGATCTGGAATAATGATAAATGCAGATATACCTTCATAACATTAATTGCAGTGACTGGTAAAATATATGATCTATATATATGATACTGGAGATATCATCACATATTTTCAAAGTTTGACTGTCTAATCTATATCTATAGTTATAATAAGCTTCGGTAAAATGTTAGTCACTTCTACCGAATTGCAATGGAAGAACGATTCAGGGGGGTTAATTACCCGATGTATTCTCCCGCACATTATTCTATCCATAGTACACGTGCGCGTTATCAAAATCGAGTGGGTCTACCTACAGGTATAAATAAATCTAGTAAACTTAAGTTTTTTCTTTGCATTATTGCACCATGGTATATAAGGAAACTCCCTGCATAATGTAGCTACTAGAATTGTTTGTATCAATCTATGGTATGGTTCGTATCTATACTA
Source organism: Blastobotrys buckinghamii (nom. inval.) (assembly GCA_030579975.1). NCBI lineage: Eukaryota > Fungi > Ascomycota > Dipodascomycetes > Dipodascales > Trichomonascaceae > Blastobotrys > Blastobotrys buckinghamii (nom. inval.). The sequence continues at coordinate 17,294 of JAKTSB010000299.1, forward strand.
TGAGTTGAATTAATTCAACCTGAATTTATAGTGATTGATAAATTAAATTTTATTATTGTGATAGTGGAAAAAAATTTATTAAGATTATAAATCTTGTTGAGGCGAAGGTTTTAATGATCAGTCCGGTATATGTTTTTAACGCGCGTTGTCGACCCCGCGATTTAACACGCTACATTTATGTGTGTGCTCGTCTTACACAAGGGGATGCCCTTGATGGATAAAAATGGTCATCCATAAAACTTTTTTTCCCTTTCACCCCCAAGTCTATTGAAATTCTTTAAACATGTGTTTCTTTAAAGCCGTGTTTATATATATAGCTTTGTTAATTCAAGCTGTTGTGGAAAACCCGAGCCTTTAATCAGCGTTTCTAAAATTCTAGTATATTCAAGATGGTGTTAAAAGCCTTTGAGTTGAAATAACCCAAAACTAAAAGAAGCGCACCGTCTTTCTCAAATTTGTTAAAAGCGACTGAACTTTACTTTTTGAGAAATTATATTAAACGAACTATTTAAAGGGCTATTTTACATTTCGAAAATTAACTAGAAGAATCGATTTATAATGGTTCAGCTACAATATTAATCCATTATAATATCTATATGATCAAACATGGCCAATTTATAATGCTATATATAACATATATTGCGTTGTCATCTTTACTTAAATTTAACCCAATATCACTAAGTGTTTAAAATCACAATGGTTATAACTATAGCTATCAAACACCCGGATGCTGAACTAAAATCACACAATACTATAAATTATATAAAATTTTAAAGTGCCATGAGCAAAAATGCATAAGATACATAGTTATAATTTCAAAAATTTTTGTAGCTTTGCTTCACATAAACTTCTTATTAATTAAAACACAAATTAAATTTGACAACTTTCGAATCAAGTTTATCATCTGAATTAAAATATCAACATTTCAAACGGCAAAGTAGGTAGTTTTTGGTTCAAATTTTTATCCATATTGTACAATAATGAAAACAATTTCCCCAGACAATCAATATTCAGGATAATTTTTTAAACCCCGGCATGTTCGGAAGTTAAATCACCCACGCGGTGGTGGCCGCGCGTTGTTCGTAGCAAAAATCAAAAATTTGATACAGCCGGAATTTTTTTTTTTTCCCTCTCAAAATGACATCCGACGAGCTGTTTGAATTTTGTAAGCATTTAAATTGAAATTACAGTTTTTAATTTACAGAAATTTCAAATCAAAATCAATGTGATCGCCGATCATCGCACCCTGGCTAATTATTAAGCGGTACCGCTGCAGCCATGGTACTATTCTTAATCATGCGCAGCTAATAATAATCAGAATCTCCGACTCCAACATTAACATAAAATTATGTCCGCTCTTAAACCCTTCAAGTATCATAATACAATTAACTACAACTTGGGCCAGCTTTCGGGCTAGAAAAAAGTAGTTTACAATTTTTAATGAATCATGAAACTATAGAAGAAATTCCCGATTTAATCCTTGAATGGGATGGGTGAATTATCAAGTGAATAAGATTCGTCGAATTCGAAATAGTAGAGGATACAACTTTCACCGTTTTATAGGTTTAGGACTAGAATAATGATTTGTAATACCCAAGACCAAGTATGATCAAGGCCAGGTTTAACAAAGGTTTTAAACGGCTTTGTTGATATCGTTAAGTAAGGCTGTTTCTAATATGATCCCAGGTACACCACAATTAAGAGTTGGTTGGCAGGATTGTCAAGAAAATACCAGTAGAGTAGAAGATGGAAAAAAAAAAAATAGTATAATGTTAGATCAATTGTATTTATTCATAGACGTTTAAATCCAATAATTAATATATAATTCTGAACAAAGCAGAATGTTCTTCGTAAAAATTTGAAATAAACAGAAAGGAGTGATTGTGTACTTTCATTAGAAAATACATGAATAGTTAGTAAAAAAAGAAAGCAGTAAACAGTAAAAGCATTTAACAGTTAACAATAATAAATAAAATAAAAACACACATTAATAATAAACAAACGGACAAATAAAACTTTCAAAAACATTTTAAACAATATATGAACCTTTTTCATCATAAAATCGTTCTTCAAAACTATCATCAATTTCATCATCAACTTTAGTAGAGTTTTTAGTATAAATCAAATCGCATACAATAAACACCCCAATAACAATTAATAGTAATACAATACCCAATAAAACAAATGGTGATAAAAACCCAACTAATGCAGTATGTACATATTCATAAATTTCTTGAGCCTTTGTATATGTTTTGTTGCTTGAATTTCGATAATAATGTAAAATAATATTCTTTAAAGGATTGGTAAATCTACCATGACAATCATGATGATGCATTTTTGAAGGTAATTTTGCTTCAACAGTGCCCAAATTTTCCAAATCATTGTCATTATTATCTAAGCTCCAGGTATAAATTTTTGCAAATCTACCCAATTTTTCATCAATTTCAAGTTCCATTACAACTCTACAATGAAAATCATCTTGTGTACCTTGCCAATATAATGGTTCTTTATGTTGTTCATCATCATCATCATTTTTTAAATCTTTATTTGAACTTAAATAACCTTCGGATTGCTCGGGTATAAAAGTTGCATAAGTACTTAATTTGGCTTGTTCTGTTGGGTATAATTTTAATGGTAAATTTTCAATAGTTGATTTCAATTGATTAGATTTTGTCAAATCAAAATGATAAATTAAATTTGTAATTGCTTGTGATATTCGTTGTTTCTTTTCATTCAAAACTTCTTGTTTTCTTGTAACTGTTACTAGTAGCAATTCTTTTGAATCTTCATATTTATGCCTTAGTTGAATGCTCTATTCTGTTAGAATGTTCTTATTATTACACGGATTATAAGGGATACGTACAGTATCATTGAAAGGTTGGATTGCTAATGCTGTGATAGCTACTACCATATAAAACAGTAGAAATACTGAATTTCTCATTATGATTGATCTTTTTTATTTCTTCCTATTTATTTTTTTGTTGTTTTATTCTAGTATTTTTTTGTTAAAAGTATACGTATTGCTGATAAATTATTTCTTCAGAATTTTTAGAATAATAGTTTGTTGATAAATAGTTAATTCATATTCTTTAAAAAAAAAGGGAAGGGAAAAAGAAGGGAAAAAAATACTCAGGTAGAACTGAGAATATAAGAAGTATTTATAATACCAAGTAGTATCCAGAAAGTAAAAAAATTAAAGACATCCGTCAGGGTAGTTACAGCAGTAGTACTTTAAATTACTTCTAGCCTAGGCCTCGATAAAAATTCCATGGATGCAAAAAGAAAAGTTTATTATTATTATTGTTATTATGGATATGGAATTTCAAGCCGATTAAAAAAAAAAATTTACCTTAATCTGGCCAAACTTTTTTTTTCTATTTAAAAAAATCGAGTCAGCAAGCTGCAAGAGAACACTAAGAAAAAAACTAAGACACTTCAAACACCAGGCATGCATGATAGATGTATCTTAAATTTATGTTCGAGGATGGTAACTACATGTTCATCCATATATATGATGGATAAATGGATGCATCGATATACTGTTTAATTTTTCAAAGTCATTCAGAATAAAATCTTAACAGCTACCATGGTAGTCAATGTATTGGTAGAAGATCAATAATAAGCCTCTTTGGAATAAACTTTATACATGTATACTATAGTTCAAAAGTGCAGTCAATCAAGAGGAAGGGGTTGAAAGATCCTTGTTACCCTTTTTCCACACTGCAAAAACCTCAAAGTTTTTTAAATAATCACTGATCGCGTGCTTACAATGTAGATAATCGATAATAAATTTAAGGGAAACAATGATTCGATCTGAAATATACATCTGCAACTTTTCACTGATTTTACAGGATTATTGAGTATAGCAACTTAACAGCAACATTTTGGTGAAAACTAATCATGCGAATAAAAGGGTCAGATAAAGGAGTCAAGAAATCCTGATCGCGAGCTTTTTTTTTTTTTTTTTTTGTTTTATTTTTTTTAAAGTGCCACAGAGCAAATCGATCACGTAAACGTTACTACAGTGATTTTTTTCTCAAATTTTGATCAGTGAGTCGGGATCATCGGAATCATCATCATGAGCATTGAAATTTTATCCTACAAATTCTAATTGTTGATGAGTGTATTTTCTTATCATACATTTAAACTTAGTTCATATCCATTTTATCCATGGATGAGCTATCCTTCACTGATTCAATGATTAGAAGTGTTATGGGATTATTTACATAAGCCCTTATTTTTATCAATTGATTTTTGTTTTTTATTGCTGGATCCTTGATGTGATGTCTATAGTAAAGGTTTCGCAAATGACTCCATTATTGCTTTACAATTATGTAAGTATCATACAATCAAAATAATTTCACAAAAATACTTAAATGCATATTTCAATCTTAAAGTTTTACAGAATTATTTTATAAACAAGAAAATGAAATTTGAAAAAAAAAAAATATTGTGTATAATTAATATATCTCATCAAATTCGTTTATCTATAGCACCTTCCAAAGCATATACATATATGAAACTTAAAATTCAATCCCAGTAAGATTATAGTTACAGATTGTGTATCAAAGGTTACAATTTTGTACACTTTCAACTTTATTGCAGTTACAAATTATATCCAGTTTCAATTTGATTCTATCCAAAATATTCGATGGGTTTGAAATTATTTTTTCAGAGATTTTTTATACATTTGTAAATATGAACATATGATAGATACCATGGCTGTAGTCAGAATGTCTGCAATACATTATAATAAATAAAAATACATCAAAATAATGGGCAAAAGTGCGTTGAAATATATGCATGATCTTGAATATGGTGAAAAGAGTATAAACAGTCAGATGATTATAATTAATATGTATATATCCGATGCTGTCTATGCCATATCAGTTTATAGCTTACCGTACAATTCGTATAAAGTAACTGAGTCGTAGTTGAATCAGATATTAGTGAATCAGATATTAGTAATAATAAGTTTATTCATTTATATTGTTGCTGCTGTGACTCAGGCTTTTGACCTATCCATCCATGCATGGCTTCCATAGATATAATGGATATCTTATTGACGAAATTGAAGCTGCTATGGAGCTTGGACAACAACGTCAATCCTTGAACGTTCTATCGATCGATATATCTGTAATTATAGCGCGACGTTGAAAGTTGACTAATATAGAAAAACGGGTGGGAAAAATTAATAAATGTCTCTAGTTATGAGTAGAATATTAATAAGGCTGGATGCCTGTGACAACTTATCAGCTAATTTAAACATTTGCTCAGCTACAAATGTCATGGAAAATTAGACTGCTTCGTGTATGGTAATCATTCATGCTTAATATTTACCCAGTAAAAGTTCTATAGTCATTTTAAAGCTTGACTTTTACTTTGTGGGCATTCAATTTGAATAGCGCTAGGTGCAACTAGAGCTCGAGTTGACCTGAAACAAAAGTTGGTTTGCAACGCAAAAACATCTGCTAGTCCTATCTGTCGAGTCAAGTCAGCTAATTGATTTGAAGCAGAGCTACTATATACTATAGTATAACAGTAGAGCTGGTAGTCCTATTTGCATTATATATCAATAACGGTACCAACTTTTTCTAAAGCTCATATGTCATTAATTGATTTAACTATAGTATACCAGTAGTTAATATTATATGTATACAAGTTATGTGAATTTCCTTAAACTTCTCTTGTATCCTAATTTGATCCAATACGCGGCTGTTATTATTCACCGAGTTTTTCTTCTATTGTACATGTAATTTAAAATTTCTATCGAATTCGAATCACCACTCAAACTTGTTTATTTAATTAATTATAACTATAAAATTCTAATTATTTAAATTTTGAAGTTCTCATAATTAGTCATTCTATGGTGTATGGGGAGTCTAATCATGGCATTATTACCAGTATACCAGCTGGATTTAATATTTAGCATCCAGCATGGATAGAATATTTTGATTATTTAAAAAATATTTATATGGATATTATAATAATGGCGAGAGAGTTGGAGAATATATAGTGCTTGTTCAACGGTTTGTGCTCAGTGCGACCGTTGAAAATTAGTGATTCATGGTCATTGTAAACGTATTTGCTATAAGTGGCTCACGATCGATAAAATTTTATATTTCCTTGTATAAAAACTTAAAGTGGTGTGGGTTTTTATATTAAGTATAAGACATAGATTAATTTAAATTTGAAATGTTTACATCTATGAAGCTCTATACTATAGATATTCAAATTATAGAAGCTGGTAACCTTCAGTTATTACATTAAACAACTCAATTATAGTATTAATTATATTATTTATACTCAATTAAGCTGATCAACTAATTATATACATGTTACAACCAAAATTCGGCCTAAGGAAACATATTACTGTCAATCCAAATAACTAGAAGCTCTATATGTATACCTTCATATTATTTGAAATTGCTTCATACTGATAACCCCAAACTTAATTGCAATCATGATTGCCCTCTATTCTATATTTTAAAAATCCTTCAGCCTATTACATGGTGACCTCCTCCCTGACCATCAGGTATTGAAATTAAAAAATCAAATATTCTCGAAATTCTATAAATATTTGACTCTACCACTATAAAACAAACCGGAGAAATTTAAAACCCGACAATACATATATTAAGTACGCATGATATCAACACACACATCAAGAAAACAACATATAAATTTCTTGGCTTGTTTCATGTAATTTTTTTTTTTTTTCTGAAAAACATTTCGGAAATAACGGTTACCTATAGTGCTCCGGGCAGAACGGTGCAAAAATGCAGTTATAACCGACGTTTTTTCCTAAGCAAAAACTTGAAAGAATCAAAGTGTAAAGTAACAAATATTCTTGTTACACTATCCTTGTAGTTAATTAGCTGAGAAGTGCTGTAGTATTTGCAATTGCTCTAATTAAGAACACGCGATTAATTGATTGTAGACGATGAACACGATATCATATGGGCATCGATCTGTGTAGGTTCGGATATTCCGGCCGTTGCAATATATTATAATTATAGCAAAGATGATTGGAGGTTACTGTTTGTTAGAATCTGAAGGCTATAATTGCAAAAGGATGTATTTATTGTAAAATGTATGTGATAGTAATCATGCAATTAATTTAAATGGACATTGTAACCCAAGACAAATAATTTGTACCATGAGTGATCTGCTAATACACACACATATTTTTTAGTATAGCAGATATACACACGTATGCAATTGTACTCCAATTGATTAATTAATGGATATCTTCAATAATATACCTATGATAAAAACCTACCAGGTAGGGATAAGAGAAATCTATGCATGGGACTGATCTTCGAGTATGAGTTCTTCATACATAATTGTTTTATTAAATTTAACAACAAATTAATATTTAAAGACATCGATTCAACTACTAACTATTAATTAACTGATCAACAATTATAAAAGATATATAGAAGCTAACTTAACTGATTGATAAGCTTGTTGTTATTTGAGTTTTATATCGACAAATTAGTAGTTGAATATATTATAATAAAATACCAAAATATATTGTAAATTAGAATTACCTATATAAAATAAAATAAATAAACAGGATGAACTTCAAGTTATATTAACTTGTAGACAAAGA
>JAKTSB010000300.1:0-24878 GCA_030579975.1 Blastobotrys buckinghamii (nom. inval.)
TCATATTATTTTCTTTATATATTCAAGATTTTTTAAATAACTTCTAAGTAATTAGATATTAATGATAAATTGTAAAAAAAAAAAAAAAAAAAGTGTATTGATCTGTATACCATGTAAATAAAGTTTAACCAGTACACTTTTACTCCATTCATAGCTGTAAAATTTTTAAAACCTCACAGCGCATTATTGATATATGGAGATCTACCAATCGCTAAGAGATACAAAGAAATCTCGTCTGATAAGATCGCGATAACGTGTAATCAATCAATCAGCCTGCATGATGGATGCCGATCTTCCCACCCACCGCCTGCGCGCCGCACTACCCTTTTATTACAGCTTGAATCACCAACTTTCAAACTATAATTTTTGAGATCTCGAGTTTAAATCCTTGTTCTCCAGGTTCACTGTCTAATTATGTGTCACTGTTCCTGATCGATCAATCAACCGCTACAGTAAGAACATATTCCATTGAAACTATAGTATACTGCTGATTTATTATAAAACAACCAAGTACTTTACACATGGATAACTAATTGTAATATTAAAGATCGCCTGATTTTTTTTACTAATCTGGTATCTTCATTAATTGCAAGATCTGGTCTTAAAAGTAGAGGATGGAAAACCTTTGTTTACATAAAACTTCCATGCATGGATCAATGGATGCATATAATGCGATGAACGTTAAGTAAAATAAACAAAAGAAGAATGTGGAATAGTAGTACCAAACCGGTGGCTATCAGAGTTATAATGTTGTATTGGTAAAAACATACAACGATGTGATACACCTCATCGCAATCAACTGGATTTTTGTTCAATGGATGCATTCATCACCAACAGGATGAAGAAGATTGGTAATACCTTTGGTATTATTTGTTGTTTTGGGAATACAATGTATACAAGTACGTACTTGCAATGACCGGCAATCTGCCTTGTTCTCTGTATCCACAGTCATGCATTGTTAATTATAAATGTAATGTCGCATAACATTTTTAACTTCTTATATGGATATACATACCCTTTATTAATGGATATGGATATACTGAAACTAGCATATTTGGTCAATAATTCTATTATTGCATGCCTAATGAATCATATGTTCCTCAAGCACATGCTTAATCTTAATAAATATTTCCATGGCTAAGAAATAGGTGGATCTGGATCACACCACAGTAGGTTATTGCAATCAATCCCATGGGTTAATATTAAAATCATGAATACTTGATTATGGAACAGGCTTTCAAGTGAATGGCTCTAACCTTACTTTAATTTTACCTACTATAATGATGTGAATTATCGGTAAATTTTGGATATATATGCCTATGTATGCTTTCTCGAATTAATGGCTTTCAAAAATTCATAGAAAAACAGTCAATAATGTTACATGCCCTTCAGTTCATGTTATTTATATATATAATATTTCCAAGTCTGGATTAACATGATTATTCTACGTATAGATTTCTACAATTGGAGGATCATTTACTTCTAGCTTGCAAGTGCATGCATGCTTATAATATACCGTCTCAGTCTACTTACAACGTATTTCTACGTATTAATAAACTTCTTTTGAGTTGATTGAATATGAACTTTAACACCATTTTTTGCTGTTCTCGCTGGAATTATAGATATTCTGGTATAGTTTTGTGTAGTTAGCGTTTAAGATGTCGGAAGATAGGTTAACAATTGGAGTTATCATTGGGAACATGATAACTTGACATGTATGAAAATTTTACTAAGTATTGTTTATAACATCAAGTTAATATTGTATTAACTGGGTCACTATTTTTAATATACTATTGTGTTGGGTTCTGATTAGATCTAGGCGCCTGTGTTTCATTAAGAAGACATTATTAGACTATATATTACTGGGCTTGGTCGTATATTCTAATAATGTATTACAATTCATTAGTAATCAAAGTAATTTAGATTATTATTCTATTACAATCTAAATGATTCTATTAGTTTATTGTTTTTATGTATATAAAGAGGACTTCTCTACATTTTGTGTATTATTGAATAAATTGACTATATTATTATATATATTTCACTACATCTAATATATTGTTTGACAACTATTAAGGACTCTATGGCATCGTATTGTTGAAGTCCAAGATTGAGTTGCTCCATTCTTTCCAATGTTTACGAGTTGAAAGTATATAAAGCAGTTATTCGTGTTACTTAAACTTAATCTGTTGACAGGATAGAGGCTGGTTATGTAGTGATTAATATGAATACATGCTAATGAGTAGTGATACAGTGGTGGATCTACACAATTGAAGTTACAGAAATGTATTTAAGTGAAGATGAGGAGATTAAGTTGTTGAAGTCCAAAATTGAGTTGCTCCATTCTTTCGGATGTTTACGAGTTGAAAGGATATAAAGCAATTCTTCGTGTTATTCGTGTTACTTAAACTTACTCTGTTGACAGGATAGAGGCTGGTTATGTAGTGATTAATATGAATACATGCTAATGAGTGGTGATACAGTGGTGGATCTACAAAATTGAAGTTACAGAAATGTATTTAAGTGAAGATGAGGAGATTAAGTTTCATAATTCCTCCTAAAAAGATTTATATACTAAATTTTCTAGTCACATGAGTTTATAAACTATCAACCTAGTTATTAGTACGTACTGTAGACAGTACATTGCATATCTTGATACTGCAACACGTATATCTAAGAATCTAACAGTTCTTTCTGCTTTTTGCCAAATTTCATGTAACCTGAAATTTTAGGTCATCATTGTACCTAATTAATCAAAAGTCTTTTTGTTTCTTTATATACTTCTTACAGTTGATTGACCTATTTCAGGATACCAGTTATGAAACGGATATGTATTTATTGTTGTAAACTACCAAGTTAGTTTTTATTTGAATTATGTACAATTGATAATTATGAGTTTTATCTAAAGTTTATCCAACGTTAATTATACTATAAATTGATCTTTAATTTATTAATATTAATATTTCCTGAAAATTCATCAATATATGAAATATAAATAACATCATCATTTAATCCATACTATGCATGATATGAATGGTTAGTTATAGATTTATTCAATACACGAAGCAGATAATGTGTGAAAAGTCTTGTTATATATATATTATAAATGCACAGAGCTCTCGAGACCTGCATGGCATCGCTCTGTTTATCTCAGATAATTTTTTATCTCAAGCTCAATTGAACTTAATTAAAGAATTTAATCTTGTTGTTGCATTTGTATAATATTTTGCTTCTGTCTGTAGCTTACGTACCTAGTCTCAGGCTCTTGTAACTGCTCGTGTATATCTAGAGCTTGCTATTCAAATACTGAAGTTTTAGTTTGGATGATATTCTCTACTATCCAATCAGGGAATAAGTAGCACTGTTTGATGCCATTGATTGATACATCTGTATAAATTTCACGCGATAAATTATTATTAATTAGTGTGGAACCTTTCTTTAAAAATATTACAATAAACGAGGTAGTATCAATACTTAGAATCTAACCATGTTATTCACTCCCCTTTCCCTCTCTTTCTCCTCTGTTTCTTATAATTGTCAGAAATATGTATCAATTGGTATACGCAATGGGGCATGCATACCCAGGCTTTTTCATTCTTATGTATACACATTGCAAACCGAGCCTTCAATTCTAAGTTGATCAAATAGATAAACAAGTTGAAAGTTCTTAGTATACTATATGACCTTCATCAACTCGAGCAAACCCCTGGATGAGCTATCAAACTCCTAATTCCGCCCACCCAGTAACCAACCCCCTTAGAATCTACAAAAATATTAATAAAACAGTATACTATAGTAAAGTTTTCACATTCTTTATGCAAAGTGTTGAAGACTCTTGTCTGCAAGCGTGTGATCTTAAGCATGCAGAAGTCTCTTCCCTGCATTTTATCGTCTTGAAAAATTCCTGTAAATTCACGAAAAGTGCCCCACTCATCCGAGGGGGGGTTAATTATATATAGTGGGGCACTTTATTATTTTCAGGGTTTTAGTAGCGATTGACTATTCCAGTTTGGTTATCTTGCAGCATTGATAATACTGCGTAATTAACGGTTTTGAAATGCTTAGAATCCTATGGCAATGGTCATCGGTGAGTATTAATGTTTGAAGCCTAGGTCATTATAATGATAACTCTAAAGCTTACAGAGTACAGGCTTGGTAGTGCATATGGAAGATATTTTGGTACGTACGTGGTACCCTGGACCGGTAATATATCGTGATAAGTATTGGGGGGATTCGTATGGATAGTGCACGGTGATGGCCTTGACTCCATATATATTTTGGTAAGTTCGCCCATTTGGATCATTATATTACTATTGCAACATTACCATTGCAACTAAAATCGATGCTGAATATAAAGTACAACTTGATTGAATTCTCAAAAAGAGGTTGGTATATACGATACTGTTATAATACACTCGATTGTGTCTAACGTTGGATAATAATATCAAAAACTCGGCTCCGAGTATTGCTTTAATAGCCTTCAAGTAATAAGGTTTTTAAACTGATTCATGCATCCACCTCCTTAAAAATTTAGACCATCCTGGTAAATTCAACCTACAAGCGTGTACAAGCTGTGGAAGTTAACTCTAATTTCTCCATATATCAATCTCAGCGCAGCTTTAATTACATGTAGCACATACTGTAGCTTGTACTAAACTCTATTATATTATTGATTTACGGATGGAAGAATATATCCATGTCATGTTCAAAGTGTTCAAATAAAGTTTGTTTAAAAAGTTGAAAAACATATGCATGTTCTAGATAATAAAAATAAAAATTCCTAATAAGAAACTATTGTATACTGCATATATACTATATATATATATATATATATATATATATCCATACATGTATTTATATCTATAGTTGTAATAAAAGTAGCTTGCATAATTAACACTAATAATTATATACTCAATTAATTAAGTTATAGGTCAAAAACAATAAGTAGGATTGTTATTTTTTTTTTTTTTTTTTGGCGTACGGAGCGACAGAATTATGAGCTCAAATTGGAATGTTGTGCACATGGGAAAGTTTTTCTTACTTGCAATCATGATTTATTAAGTCCAGTATATATGGATATACCATGGTAGTACTATAGATTTATATAGCTATACCTATTGTTTTAGTGGTTGATTGATTATAAAAAAGAATTAAAGTTTACTAATTAGACGAGAAATCTGCAGTGGTACACTTTGAAGGATCTTTGAACACTTTCTTTTAGGATCAAGCTTAAGCGGAGTAACTCTATTACAAAGATAGAAGGTTCAAGGGTTGTGGCTTGTTGATTGAGTTTTGTAATGGTTGTATTAATTGACAATTTTTTTTTTCCCTGCACATGTGCCTTTTATGATCAGTAAATAACAATGTAAAGTTTGTAAGTGCATGCACCATGGTCATTACTTAATTCATTCAGAATATTTAAAATTGTCCAGTTGCAATCATGAGTAATCTGCTCATGCACTACTGACAACCTTGAAATATTGTATATATGGCTAATAAAACTATATTTGATAACGTTCAATTTCAAAATTTATATGTAAGGTTTGTAAGTGGTTCTTATTTCATTTTTTATATTTAAAACTGATCAATGGATTAATCTCATGAGCTAGTGAGATCTTCAAAAAATTCATATACATGGCTAATAAAACTATATTTGATAATAATTTTAAAATAGACCTATATACATATGTGTATTCAGTAAATTGTATTCCATAGATTGAATACAATTAACCATCTAGCTATGGCAATGGTATGCTTTAATCTTGCAATATTCCATGGGTGTAGCTTAATTATTACCTATTAATGTACTAAAGAATACTTTTATTACACTTAAAACCTATAGTATACTTAAGAATTCTATAGCGCTTTAAATTTGACTTTTTTATCCAGATTTCTTGCAACTGTTTATACGTACGTATGTGCCATGCATGGATGTGAGGAGGATTCTAGATTTACAGTAAGCTAGGCCTAGGTGTTTGTACAATATATGTAAATTTCTATACTTTTAGATCATTAATATTGCAATTTGGTAATTATCCGGTAGGCTTCAAATTTTTAGAGCTGTTTCAATTATGTAATTAGTTAATGTTTCTCTAATTCATTATATTATACTATAGTAGATCAATAAAATTCTAGTACGTACTGTAGTCATAGAACGTCTAATTTTAAATCAAAAAAGTATAGTTAACACATCTTTTTGTAATAATAGCAACTAGTACCTGGATAATATTGAAATCGCTAATTATAACCAAGTACACCCCTTTGAATGTAATTAAACTTCAAAAAGCTCAAGTGTCACTGAAATGTGTGTATACTGGCACACACTTGCATCTTACATCACTCCACACGCATCTTACATTTGTTTATTGGTGTATCCAGGAATAACGTTATAGTTTTACAAAACTACATCTGTAATATTTAAAAACGTGGAGTGAACCCAAATAAGCATGCAGCAACTTTTAAAACCCTTCCCGAGAACGTGCCGGCCTCGGAACACACCTTCTGCAGCTTGAAAAAGCTACATGTATAATTCGCTATTAGTACCATTCAGCTATAGATATATATGTGTACATCTGCAGTTAATTATCGTAATAAAACAAGGTTTTACGCAATGAAAGGGTTTTAAGAAAAAAAAAAAGGGTCGCAATCTAAGTTTATAAAGATCCAAACTTGTGGCTGATGAAATGTTCAAGCCATAATATATCGATAAATTACGTAAAGTTAGCTACAGAAATTTTTCATCGCGACGATCGAATTTCAGGCTGTAAATTTGAGTTTTAAGAAAGATGCGGAGAATACAGTACCGTGTGATAAAAACACTCCGGGGAGTGAGTGGTATACACATGCCTGAGTGGGTTTTTACATATTCTTTCAGTTCCCACGGATAAATCGGATAAGCCCTTTTTAGCACTCAAGAATTTTTTTTTCAAAACACGTATCAAGTTAATATTACAATACTGAATAGTAAACATTTGATAATTTTTTTTTTTTGGTAAATAATAGTACATAAAAATCATAAAAAATATATATAACATAATAAAAAGGGTGTTGAATAGTCAATAGATAATAATAAATTAAAGGGTTGGAGGGAAGTACAAGTACCAAGTTGAATAAATATTCATACTTCAAATCCAATTTGAACAAATTAATTAACAGCCATGAAAGAGTAATCTTTAAAAGTGTCATTGTTCATTAACATTCCGTCATCAGATTGTGGGGTTAAATAAGCATCTAATGATAATAATTGATCAGAATAAGCAAAATTGGAATCAATTGCAAATTCCAAAGGATCAATTGGACTACCATCATCTAATTCTGGACTTGATAAACTAGTGATTGAATTGGATTCACTGGTTGTACTACTAGTATCATTATATTCTTCACCAGTAGTAGTACTAGTAGTAGTAGCAATATCAATGAAATTTGAATTTGAATCTTCCCATAAAGAATCAACTAAACTTGAAGGACTTAAACTGGAAGGTGATGCAGTACCAACCAAGTATAAATCTGGATTATCCAAATCAAAACTTGATGTTAAAGGATTATCAACAGTTGCACCAACACTTAACATAACTTTTGTAGAAATCTTTGATGGTCTTAATCCATTTGAATCCATATCCAAATCATTCAAAGTTTGATTAATAACATTATCAATATTGGTGTTCTTTTTGGTTTGTTTTTTCTTTTGTTTATATACAAGTGATGCTGGAGAAATTGTTGATGGTAATGTTTGTGGAGCATCTGATGATGGTTGTGATTGTGCTCTTTTTTTGGTTTTTCGTTCTATTATTTGTTAGTATTTTTTTTTTCTTTCTTTTTTGTAATGTTACATACCTTTTGGTTGTTTTTTAACTTTTTTATCAGCAGAACTATCTGATTTTCTTCGTTCGATTTTTTTCTCCGAAGCAGCAGTAGTAGCTTTTTTCGGTGAAGATGGTTTTGTTATTGATTCGTTAGTATTTTTATTGTTAGTAGTCGCAGGTTGTGTTGTTGATGATAATAATGATTGAGGTTGTGATGATTGTGAATTCTTTTTCTGTGATTGAGTAGTTGATTGTGTATTGGCTTGTTTATTTAAACATTCTTTTTTAGCTGCTTTTGGTTTTGCAATTGGTTTAGATGCTTTAGTACATGATGGTAATAATGATGATGTTGAAATTTTTGGTTTAAAACTTGTTTTTGGAATTTTTGAAGTATTATCTACAGGTTTTGGTAATAATGGTCGAAATAATGGTCGTATTGGTACATACTTGGATGTACTAGCTGGTGCAGTCTTTGATTGTGTCGCTGTCGCCATTGTGTATTTATGTTGTTAATATAATGAATAGTTAATTAAAATAAAATAATTGTGGAGAAGTCAACAAATAAATTGTATATATAGAAAAGAATAAATTGACAAAGAGGATGGTTAATATAAAAGACAAAAAAAAATAATAAATGAATATTAAACTTTCCTTTTTAGACTTTTTAGGTTGTTTAAGATATTCTTGTGCTTCTTTCTTTTTTTTTTTTTTTGTTGTCTTAAGCTCAATTGTGTTGTTGTTTTCTTGCGCAATTAATAAATGCTTAAAGTGCTAGTAGTGGGGGGAGGAAGAGAAACTGAAATTTTAATAAAAAATTGAAAAAAAAAAAAAATAATGCTTTCGGGTCGGTCAATCGGGGCTTAAAAAAAGTAAAAATGAGAAATTTCTGAAATTTTTTTTTTAAACCACGAGAATTGTTAAAATTGTGTTCGGTCAAAATCGGTCGGTAAAAAAAATGTAATATTCCTAACGGTTTGAAATATTAAATTGTTTTTTTTTTTTTTTTTTTTTACTTTTTGGTATTTTGTAATAAATGATTGATTATGTTACAAAATATTAATAAAAAATTGGTGCACTAAATTTTGTGTTATTCTTTTTTATTATAATAATGACGTTGAATTGTTGAATATTTATTTGCGTGTTGAAATAATTAATTAAAATAGAATTGATGAATAGTGATTCTGATAAATAAAAGACTTGAATAAATAAGAATCAACTAGTATTGAGGGTATCAATGCACTGTGTCAAGGTATGAAAGTAATATCACAATTATGACTTAGCAAATGTCGTGTTTTGATCAAATTAGAAAAAAAAAAATTAGAATAAACGCGGGAAGGAAAAAAGGTTGTAAAAAAAAAAGAGAGAGGAATTGGGTTTTATATATATATATATCTATTTTTTTTTCAGTCATTTTTATTATGAATTGTTTCTATTCTTGATTATTGCAGATTAATTGCAACATTTGGAATATGCTTCCCCAATATTAATTATACAGAAAGAACAAGATCTAATACCCCCCAAGCGTTTAAAATTTGAATTGGATACTAAGAATCAGTGTGCCAGTCTCGTCTCGTCTTTGATTAGGAAAAAGAAGCTAAGACATTACACTGTGGGTTATCATTACATGCTGGGTATCGCTCAAGCTTATTAGAATCCTCAGGCGTACGTACTGCCGTGGTAATTCAACCCCCAGAATATCCTTTTGGAAAAGTCCATAGACTGCTTAAGTTTGAGGAAAAAGTTAAACATGTGCGCTCCATGGAGGACTCACTCCGTTGTTTCGTTTCATTGCAATTTAAAAAGGGAAATAGAAATTCGTATTTTTGACTCCGGTACCGTAAATTTTACCACTCATCCGCGGTGCTATTTTGCACTTTATCTTGGTGCACCATTGCAAGTGTCCATTGATTTATTCTAATTATGAGCTAGTTCACGGGTAGAATATATATATCTATAGATTGTCAAGGGTTCATCAAATATCTGCACAGGTGGTTAAGCACTTAATTAAACCAGTATGAAATTATCACGAATACTGAAATATTTTTCAATTCTCGCATTGCACCGAGATGGGCCGACGAACCGGTGATTCTCCTGGTGCTATAATTAATTAATTAACTAAACGCTGCAGTATTCTGGGTCAAGTTAAAAAATTGGTGACTGACGAAATGCAAATTGTTCTTTGCTGTTCTTTTTTGAAAATTTGATTCAAAAAGTAAGTGCTGCTACCATGGCGCTTGATCATCATCATCATCTAAGGCTTGAAGCCCAGGCTGGCTGGAAAATAAAGCTCATTGATGAGATTTCGATCGATCTCTGATCTATCTGCCCTGGCCACGGATTGTATGGATACGTAAATTTTACGAGATCCATCGATCCAGGAAAGATCTCTCCAGCCCCACTGCCTCAAAAGTATAAACTTAAGCTGCTACCAGTAGTAGTTTAAAGCTTAACGCCTTGCCAGAGAAAGACAAGTTACAAGAGTCTTGTGTGGAACTGTCTTCATTATAATGTTCGAACCAAGGGAGTCACGATGGGTATATTCAATGGATGAGTAATGAATATGAACAATAGGTGAGTAATCATAAATGGCCATATGTAATATTATCGGTTTGTTTATAAGTTTTAAAATATCAACTGACATGTTAAACTGCTAAACTTGTTCCGAATTATTATTGCATGCAGTACGTATTATACCGGTTATGGTATTAATTGAGATTTTTGATCATATAATCAGGAAAATTTAAAGAGCCTTTTAAAATTAGCAATTGACATCTAGATGCATTTTGATTGTAATCATCTATTTTGTAGTATAATTAAAATCATAATTATAAGCATTGATATGTAATCGATGGTTCAAACTCGGTATAAATTATAAAAGTATACTATAGCATCGTTCAAGGTACGATCAATCGAGGTATTTGCTCAGTCCATCCATATTGGCAATTATTGGTAACTATTGTCTAGCATATGGACATTTATAATGCTAAAAAAAGACTGGTTGTGATATTCACAATTGATTCAAAAATCATGGATTCACAATTGAGCTGCGAACCTTATGTTAGGTACGAGAATGCTCAATTACTATATAGTAAACCACGATGATTCTCAAGTTGCAGCTGCTTGCGTCTGTGTGAGCATTCAGCCAGAAGTGGACTCAATTGCAATCATGAGCAGTGTTGAGGCTGCAATTAATTCGCTGAATCGATGATGATGATAAGTCGAGTGATCGATGGATTTTTGTGCCGATTAATGCATCGGCTTAAGTGCAAGTATGCTTAACGTTAAATTTCGTCCATGGATTAACCATGATCGCTTGTGATCATGATGATATGGATGCCTGTTCACAATGGGAGTAAGTAAACAGACTGATCTTGATTGATGTCAAATTATCGGCTCGAGCTGTAATTTAAACTGTTTCATTAATTAAATTTAAAATATTTATCTACAATATAATCATAATATTAAGAATGAATACTAATTATGGGACATCTAACTTTAATCTAGAATGGCTCAATTGAATCAAAAAAGCTGGAGAAATTCTTCAGTAAAAGCGCTTTGATCCCAGCTCGGGCCTAGTGCGGTCCAGCGCTGGAACTGTGCTGTGGTACTCACCACCAGCGCTGAAAACTGGAAAAGGCGATAGATAATCACTACGGTAAAATTCTTAAATTAGACCCAAAAAATACATTATTATAATATCCATGGATAGTGACGAAATTTCAAATTATAGTCCACCTCTTAAGATTGTACCAGGTAATGTTCAACAACAGAAACACTCGTTTTACCCGCGTCTCCCTGGAAACCTGCGTTATTTCCACTTGAGTGAAAAAATCAATTAATCAGTCCGGATGTTATTACTATTCCTATTCTATTCCTTTCAAGCGGAATAGAAGCCCATTGATCGAGTTGCTGCTTATTATTTAGCACTGATCCATCAATTAAACACAACTGTGCTTAATTATAACGATGTTTATAGTCTAAAAAATTTCTAACTGTACACTATAGTTTCCAATAACGGCAGAACCCGGAGCGTTACTGGTACAGGGCCTAGGCACTGTAGGCATACTTTGCATAAATTTGAACCACCGGCTTGATCTCGAGTGAGCGATCGATGATCAAAAATTAAGGGGCTTGTGAGATTTATCACTATAGTATACATGTACTATATATGCATATGTTAATAAAGTGCCTGAAAAATTGCGTCCGCGTGCAGCAAACTTGTTGCACACCCGTTAGGCTGGTAAATTGCGATCGATGGCAGGCATGCGCATTGTTAATTAACCGGTCCATGGGCCATTGCAAGGAAAAACCCGGAACTGAGAACAGATATTGTCTCACTTTTTTGAATGTGACTGCTACGCTCAATTGTTGTTGCCGGGGTTACAGACCTTCTTTCTCAAGCTAGCTCATGCTGAACTTGGTAATCTAGCTCTCCATGGATAATATCCACAATAGAGCGGTTCAAATTTCTTTAGGGCAATCCACCATGGCAACCCCTTAACCCGCTATGCGCGGAAATCTGTGCCCTCTAGGTCATCTACAACAACATATCCATATTAATTCAGGCGCTGGGCAAGGTTATTTACATGCTTGAAACAGTTCGAAAGTCAGGCACGGAATTTCCTCCTTGACGTCTATACAGTAGCTAGTCTTAAAGTTGGGATTTCAGTTCCATCAGTTAACACTGGCTGCCATAGCTGGCTGGGTTTGTAGTCGTGCGTCTAATCTGAAAATTTAACGTGGATTCGCGATGACCTTTACAATGCAATGGTCCCTAACTAGTTTGGTGAATGGATACTATAGGTATGATTAAGCCAAAATAATTAATTATCACATTTCTATCCGGTGAAAGTTTTATAGGATTGCAGCTCATAAAATCCTTTAAAGGACACACTGGCTGATAACCTATTGCACCAATCTTCTCAGGCGTGCATAATCTTAATAACAACTTTATAATTAGGTATACGCTTGCAAGCCTAAGCTTGCAGAATCTGATTAAGCCGATTATAGCCTATAAACCCGCGTCATATTTATCACTGCTTGGACGGGGCTATTAGCTGTAGGAAACTCCGGACGCGCGCCGAAACCGCACAGCAGAATCAACGTCTATAAGCCGCCGCCGCTTTTTAATTGCGGGTTGAAATTTTGTGTATACACGCGTTGGATAATTAGGTGAGGCGCCTTTAGATTTAGGTTCGTTATATCCTAGGTGCAGGTGTATCCTGAATTTTACCATAAACTATCTGTATGCATCATATTGACAATTGAGAATTGCAATCGATCTTAGGGTGTACACTCCCTGTTTCATGCAAAAGCTCCAGGTCTGCTGCAGCTTGCTCGTGATTTGAAACAACCTACTTGAGTTAAGTAAACACAATTAATTCTATATATAGTGGAGAGGGATGCTCCGGATTCAATATTATTATAATACGTTTTTGTTTATTTTGATCAACCATTTCATGTCGTCGTTGCCAGAGTTGGGATTTTTCACTATTCATGAATCAATGGATATACATGTATATCGGAGACGATACGTACTTGTACATTAATGGTTGAGAATAGACAAGAACGACCCCTGATCAGTGGTCATATTTTGATCACAATCAATTTTGTCAATATGCTAATTAATAATCTAAAGTTAGACTCCTATAGTATACCTATGGAGCCTAGAATATCGATCGAAGTTAATTAACATCCGTACTCCACCCCGTTTTTTTCTTTCAAATCCAAATACTATATCCGGATGGATGTGGCTGATTAGCTCTTTTGAGCTAACTATTCCTATTATACAAGTCCTATAGATTGGAATTAAATAGCCTTATCCAATTCTTACACTGATTTGATCTGGTTATGTTTAAGCTGCTAAAAGCCTACACAAACCACCTTAATAAGATCAAATAAGTATACTATAGCATACTCCAATTTCTACACGTACGGCCGGCAGGTTGCTTCGATAATATAGGTGCCGGCCGGCATCCGGGGAAAAAAGCCAGAAGTTACCCACGGAAGCATCCATATTCTTAGACCATTGCAAGTTATACATTTTTTAACAAACTGATGTATATCCATAATAATGAACTAAATGAAATCCCAAAGTTTATGTATAATTATACAAAAATGTAGGTTCTAGTTATAAGATATAATTATAGCTATCATAGCTGAGCAATAGCTATGTATTTATATATTTTATAAATTAATCTTTTTAGAGACCGATATATTATGATTATACAAAAACCTCAGATTCTGAATGATTTCGACCAAAACACGCAAAATTTCAGAACCTTGTATCATATATTGTTAAAAATCACACCGATAACCTCCATCAAATTGATCAATCCATTCTATACCAGGTAGTATCCTATCAAGATCAATCAATGTTACTCAAACTATCAATTCAAGAAATAAACAAACACCCTTTCTTACACGAGCTTGAGCAACAGCCCCTGGCACGATGAGCACTAATGCTCAACCCTTTAACATGCGCGCTACTGCATACTTGTATATACTGCAGGCCTGTGAACTGGCGCGCGTCCGCTCCAACGCTTTGAATTTAAATAAATTTCCGCATCATAAATATTATTAAGCGTTGAGCTCAAGAAACCAGAGCATGATTATCTCTGCAATGGCCAGTGTTGGTTCAATTGAACAGGTCGACCGGCTGGTTTGAAACGGTTGAACCCGATCTGCTAATCTCAACGTTTTCGCGAGTGCTCATCGATCCTGGTGGAATTTATTGTACAACGTACAGTTCTCCTGAAAAATTCTAAAATATTTACAATTGACTTTATAATGGGTTAGCTGGACTGATGTTCCTATTGAATGTAGATTTTTTAAATTGCTTAGATATAGCATTCAAAGATACAGGCACAGTTGAGATACATGTAACGTTGCTAAGCATCGAGCCTTGAAACTAATTAAGCATAATATCAGGTTGAACAGTACCATGATAACAAGCTTAAGGTCAAGCTAGTTTAAGGATCAGCGTTAAGATCCGAGACGCATCACCGCGGCTTAGTACCACTAGCACTGACCTGCTTAGGAAATACCATGGTAGTAATACCCTGCGCTAAAACTCTTCTATTTTGTTAATAAACAGGATGCAACTTCTCAAACTTGTCAATGATTTTTGATCTTAAGTTTTGATCTGATAAGGAAGTTTCACCCTCTCTGCTTTTCCTGAGCTTCTTGTTCGAATTTACTTTTCGTATTAGAAGTGGAGGGTAACTGTAACTACGGGTTCAGATCAAGAAAAACATCAGTTTTGGGCAATTGACCCGACTCAAAATTGCAATTGATCAAAACCTTGAAAATTAAAGCGTGGGTAAATTGAAACTTGGATTCCAGATCCAGACTCAAAAAATTTCGTCGTGCTCAACACCTACCAGTACTGTAGGCTGTGGGTGAAAAAAAAAAAGGTTGAAACATCGGTGATTCACGGTTTTTAAAAAATACCATCTGGTGCATGCGCATATATCCTATATCCATATATATTATAATGCATGGCTGTACGCTGTGAAATTTTTCGAGTTTTATTAGGATAGGATATTTTCAGTCCAGTTGGCGATTTCCTGTTATTTTTGTAACGGGGTTGTTGACGTGTTCTTACTTAGTAGTGCTTGGTTTACGTATACTATAGTAGATCAATGATGAAGTTGTATTTACAGGGTGTGAATGGATCAATCATTACATGTTAATTCTGCAGTAAACTGTAAACCCAGATTAATTAATTGGTACCATATGGTCCAACTAGCCAGTGGTATGTCCGTGTTCTCCATCAATGTATTGTACTTCAATTGATCCTCAAGATCCCCATATATCGATATCTAATAACACCTCGAAAAACACCTCAATGGCTAGAACCCCATAATGAAAATTTTAGAGATAACGATAATTAGCAGGTTCAATTCTAAAATTCACACAAAACTATAGTATACTATTATAAAGAATCAATTGTAATTATCAACACGAAAAAAAGACTCATACTTACCTAATTAGGTACTGTAATTGAAAAATTTTAAAAGCAGCTGGGAACTTTTTTTTATTTTATTTATTTTTTTTTTTTTTTCAGTTGTCTTAAACAAACTCAGCAGCCGGCCTAGGCTGAAATTTACTGGTTTAAAATTTAATTTATCAGAGTTCTAATTATATATATTATAATGCTTCTCTGTCTAAGGTAGCAAAAACTTAACCGCTGTTGTGCATCAATTTGTGTACATAATTTGTATTGTTCAGTTGTATTGAATAATTAGCTAAGATTTTGTGAGCGTCTTAAAGCTGTAGAACCATACTCAATTGTACAACATATGTTGCATCAATTGTATGTTAATTAATTCAAATTAATTAGCTAGAGGGAGGATCATTAATATTAAACACGTTCGATATGGATACGCATATGGAATTTTGATAGCTAGGACTTGCTATATATAGATATCATTTGATCAATCGATATATATATAGCACTATATTTCAGCCCAAGCTTCTTTTGAAATTGATTCAAAGTACTGAACTATTTTCTATGGTTAATTAGCTTTTATATTCTGTTTTTATGAATGCATCGACGAATATATACCTAAAAATACAATATCATAGCGCTATTAAATTTATACATGGTTACCAGACAGCTGTATACTTAAATTTAATTTTTAATTACAAACACCATCCTAAATTCTAGCTCGAGATCTATATATGATGTATCGAGAATTTTAATCACAGATTTGAAATTATAAATTTAAAATTGATTAATATATATATATATCGATCGTCAATATTACAATTGATACGTGTAGCTGCTCTATCTCGATTTTAATATATATATGACCCTCAAGATGCAAGATTAAGTAAATATATATTTATTAATCACATACATTTATAAAACAAGTCGACCATGCATAGGATCCTAGGTGCACATGACTAATTTATAAATAAAAGTTTAGGTAAGATAAATACACTATAAGCTTATAAGATAGAAAAACTATAAGTTCATAAGGTGGATATATTATGGATATATATATAAAGTGCAAGCTATAAGTTCAGAACGTGGAAAGAGCTACACATGTACGGTTGACTGCAAATGTTAATCAGTATACTACATGTGTTCTTACTTCCATCTAGGTAGCGCTACAATACTAATATGCAACAGTTTTAAAATATATATATTTTTCATTAAATCTTTATGGTATTCATTTTTGGGCTTGTTCAGCTTCCAAAACTTCTTTAACAACTTTCAAAACTTGATCATGAATACCATTAGCAGCAGCAACAACACCTTTATTATTTTTCAAAGTTCTCCCAACACCAAAATCTAATAATTGACCATGCATATCAGTTACTTTACCACCAGCTTCAGTAATTAAAACATTACCAGCAGCATGATCCCAAATTTTTTCTTCATAACTCAAACTAACTGGTAATCTTAAATAAATATCCCCTTGACCTTGAGCAATTGAACAATATTTTGCTTGAGAATCCATTCTAACTGATGGGTTTGTGATTCCTAATTTTGATGCAATTTGAGCTTGAGTTGAATGAGCTGAATGTCCACTTTCAACACTTTCACAAAATGTTGCCTTTGATAAATCAGTAACATTATTAAAAGAAATTGATTTTTCATCATTAGGATTTAATAAAGAACTAACAGTTGCACCTTGATTAATTTCTGCACTAAATAATGACCCATTATTTAAATTTGGACAACCAATAACACCTAATTGAACTTTACCATCAACAATTAATGCTAAACAAACAGCATATTGTTCTTTTCTAATAAAACCTTTAGTACCATCAATTGGATCTAAAGCCCAAATTCTACCTTTATTACCACCATTTGAATTACCAAAATCAATTGAATCACACATTTCTTTATCATTTGATAATTTACCAATATCATTAGTAAACGAATCATTACTTGATGCTTCATCAACTAAATTCCAAACTTTGGTTCTTAATTGTTCATTTTCTCTTAATTTGGATGCATCTTCTTCACCAACAACTTGATCATTTGGAAAATTCCGTTTAATTGCATCAATAATAATGGCTTGTGCACCAAAATCTGCTACTGTAACTGGTGAATCGTCACTCTTTGTGATAGATGTGGTTGATGTTTGACTAACTTTTTGTGCTAATTTACAAGCTCTTTGAACTGCTAATTTGGCAATCTTTCTTTCTAATGCATACATCTTTTAATTTTTTTTTTTGTAATAATTCTTTTATACTTGTAATAAAAATTTAAAAAATTGGAAATGTAGATGTTGACTAGTATTTATTAACAACAGAATAAACGGCGAAAAGAAATAGTTTAAATGATTTAACCTTTGCTACTCAGCAGGTTTTGTTTTATAATGATGAGATGAGGAGTTTCCAACTGTTTTTTGGTGCCTTGTATTGTAAATCTTGGATTAGTATTTCAATGATGTATTCTCTGTTGTAACGTGCCGTAGGTTGCAAGATCCAAAACTTGTTCTAATAATTATTTCTTACTGATGGAAGTGCAATGAGCTATGGTGGTAGATTAAACAAACTTGGGGGGATTGAATTCTTAAGTGAATTGGGAGGTTGTCTTAAATTAATATGCCAGGATGTCGTTATTAATGCGATAAATTATTAAATTGGCAATGTGTAATTTGGATCATTATGCGTTCTTAAAAGGCATTAATTTTAAAGCCGTTCATAGCGTTGTGAACCGTTAAGCTTTACATGCTTCAGTGCACCATGGAGTTCAAGCTGCTTAGCAAAGCCTAACTGAATTAATTGCCTGGGACACTATAGTATACCACAAAAATTCGCTTGCGCGCGGGGGTAACTTATGGTAGTCATGGCAACCGCGTACAGAAAAAAATACACGGCCTGATGTCGCGCGCAGGGTGCGTATTAATTATGAAAATGTGCGCTGTGTGTGTTAATGCATGCTTAAATCGATTAAAGTTTGGTAATAGCGCCGCACGGGTAGTTTTGAAACTTGTTGACATTTTTGTGACCATGATATGTTTTGGTTGTATCCGATTCTTGAAGTTGGATTTTGGGGGGTATTATAGCTTTATCATCACAATTTGATACACTATATGTTTATTAATTCAATCATTGAAGAGCAGTTGAAGTTTGAATCTGAACCTGCTTTAGTGTGCCAGTGTAGTATCTTTTGAAACGAATAGGGCAGTTAAATGGTATCATGATTGCAAGTATAATGTTATGCATGCATCAAATTTGAAAATAATTGAAAAGACACAAGCATTTTACGTACTGTGATAAAAATCCCTTTTATAATGCATAATTTTTCACTAAACGTACAACAGAAACTTGTTATATTGAGTGTGAATTCTTAAAAAATTGAGCACATAATTGAATGCTTGCCGATGGTATATATAAGTCAATTAAATTTTAAATTTGCATAATCTAACCCACATTGTATATCAACTGATGATGCTATAAGTTTTAGTAGTAGATATTCTTGCTTGGTCTTTGCTGGTATTTATAGGAGCTAATTTGAGGTATAAATAGGTTAATTAATCATGCGGATCTCGAGGGATTGCGAAGCTATTTATACCACCAAGAATGGAATCCTGCTAACGTGATGGGAACAAATGAACGCGTAAGATGGCGTAATTCCATCGCCAGGTTAAGCAATAGGCTGATGTCCTACGCTGGCAGCTTCTATACCAAGCATTAGATCTTGTTATAATACACGCGTATGTTGAATCTGATTGATTTACTGGTTATAGCTGTGTGCCGATTTGATGCTTGCTTATGATCATAAATCAGCATGCTGCAATGAATAAATCGAGAAAAAGAAATTACAATCTTAAGTTTTTCTGGTACTTTGAATATTTTATTTGTTCTTATTGAAAAAATATTAAAGTAGCTTTTTTCAATTAAAAATAATTGGATAAGTAATATTGCTTAATTGTTTAATCGTATACCAAACTCGTGGTCAAGTTTATATATAGATATAATGAATAAAATTTTATAATTCTTGTAGCTTTCTTTGGTCTTTTTTTTTATATATATCTTCATGCTCTCGGTCAGCTTATATTTTCAGGCTTAGGATTGGTAAAAGCATATTCTAAAAGTATGGCAGACGAAACAATGGTAAGGAAATGTGACACCGTGTTAGTTCAACGAACATTTGGCACTGGCAACTAGTAAGAAAGAATTTAGTTCTTTGTCACCCTTTACCTTTTAAATTCTCCATGGCAATAGATTTGTAAACTTTTGTTGGCCTGAGCCGCATGTTCTAGAATTTTGATCCAACAACTATTTCACAACATATATAAATAAACATGTTAAACTATTTTTTTTTTCTGAATAAGTTACATGTAGAACTAATAAACCTATTATTATAGCAAGACCCCCAATTAAAACTTTACAACTTTGTGATTATTATTTTCAAAAATAAACACTTCATGCCTTGATAATACCGAACTTTTGGTATCATCGCCAATACTCTGCTTATAACCTAGGCTTTAACTACTACTTAAAAAGTTTATTTTATTATTTCAAATAACATTTTGAGTAATGAAATATCTGATTCGCTGCAGCATATTAATCATTCTATTACCTTGCAGGTATTCAAGAGATCTACATTCGAGTAAGATGATATTGATAACTGACTTCTTTGAGCTATTAAATGCGGTATCATATATTACTACTTGTCTCAGTAAGAAGGTTTAGCTGAGCAACCTCTATTGATTTCAACTAATTTAAAATCCCTCTAATCCTGTTGCAGTATCAAGATATGCAATGTACTGTCTACAGTACTAATAACTAGGTCGATAGTTTATAAAGTCATGTGGCTAGAAAATTTAGTATATAAATCTTTTAAAATTAATTAGGAGGAGTTATGAACTCAATCTCCTCATCTTCACTTAAATACATTTTTTGTATAATAACTTCAATTGTGTAGATCCACCACTGTATCACCACTCATTAGCATGTATTCATGTTAATCATTACATAACCAGCCTCTATCCTGTTAACAGATTAAGTTTAAGTAACACGAATAACACGAATAATTGCTTTATATCCTTTCAACTCGTAAACATTAGAAAGAATGGAGAAATCTTGGACTTCAACAAATCCTGCTGAAAAGGTTAACAAAATCTGGCTCTCTGATATACCTAATCTAGTTGTTAAATTTTTATTTGAGGGTTTCTGTAATAATAATAAAAATAGTTAATTAATGCTCATGTTCTATTTTAACATAAATAAATATGGAGTGTTTATTTATGTTGGAAAATAATCGTGTAGCGAAAATCCAAGACAATGTGGCTCAGGCTTAACACTTGTACTATCTATTTTCGATCTTAAATGGCTCAAAGTATCAAAGTTATTTGTATTTTTGGATAAAAACTTTTCGAGATTATCAGAACCATACCTACAACGTGTCAAGATATAAAATTTAATCAAAATATATACAAAATTGTTGTTAATTTGTTTGTTGTATTTCTACACTTCGACAAGTATTTTCTGAAAAGTTTTAGATAAAAATTATATCTCCACTAAATGTTGTATTTGAAATTTCTATTTTTTTTTTTTTTTAGATTCTATTTCATCATTCATAACATTAATACTTTAGTTAATCTGTTCGTTGGTGGCTGATCAGAGTTTCGATAACCTTTCTAAGTATTATAATCGAACCTATAGTATATATAGTTTTAATAATTCCAAATCCATGTATCCAATTCAAATCTTTAAATAAATTTTCATAGTGAAATGATGTGTAGATTGGAATTGAAACTTGTTAATTCTTTTGAAAGATTATTTTTTTTTATCCTCCGCATGTTTTTAAATTCTTGTGTTTTTGCCTCAAACCTACGGTTACTTATTAATTGTGATTTCAGTAACATAAACTTGAATGCTC
This sequence comes from Blastobotrys buckinghamii (nom. inval.), assembly GCA_030579975.1. Taxonomy (NCBI): domain Eukaryota; kingdom Fungi; phylum Ascomycota; class Dipodascomycetes; order Dipodascales; family Trichomonascaceae; genus Blastobotrys; species Blastobotrys buckinghamii (nom. inval.). The sequence continues at coordinate 21,655 of JAKTSB010000300.1, forward strand.
TTTGATGTCTTTTAATAATAGTTCTCTACTCTTAGCACTTCCAATCTTTTGTCTCGTATATTTGAAAAAATTTATATATAATATCTAGTTAATTGAAATATTTTGAATATGAATATGTTGTTATTACATTAATGTACTGAATAAATGTAATAATAAATAATAAATAATAAATAAAGATTTAACTAACTAATTATTACATTAAACCAATTGAGCTTTGTTGATATAAGGTGGACCAAACTCTGTTGATATGAGGTACATACTTATTAGGTCCTGATAAACAATTGAGATATAATAAACATATTGCTCTTTGAATTATTAACTTTGATCTCCAAGATTTATTTCTCCACTAATTTATACTACAAATACTTTAACCTTGATAAATCGGATTATAAATCTTTTTGATTAGTTTAGTATGTTCACTTTTCAACGTCATAGGTTAGTTGCAATATTTGAAACTAACTCCTCAGGTTATAAGCCTAGACTCAATTTCATGCTTGGATTATTTATAATAAACTCTCTATCTGCTTCTATTAAGTATGTCTTGGAAAGAAGTTTAGTATGAAGGTCTCAATGAATACATATATACTGAGTCCAAGAATTCAAAGGTACTGTTTGAGGCCATGATTTGCCATGGATGCATGCTTGCATGCATGCACTGGCAGTTTAAGTCCTAAATTTAAACAATCCCAAGTGCTGTAAATCTAATTACATCTAATTTTAGATGAAAAAATAAAAGTGTTTATACATAATAACTTGACCCTTTGTGGTCTAAGTTCTTTCCTTGTTCTACAATTTCGGTTTCTATACTGGTAAAGATAAAGCTTCTGATTAAATGGCAGTATCATACATTGAATGATAATAATAGACGGGAAAAAATAGAAAATATTATTAAATAACCAGGATGATCTTACAGCTGCAGCATTAAGAAATATGTGTACAATTGGTTATGGAAGATAAATATTTGTTATTTATGATAAAGTTGGTATACTGAAAATATAAAAATATTGCAATAAAGAAATATATATTAGATTTGTATACCTATACAATTGTCACACGATTTACCAAATAAACCATGAAGTTGCCTGCATTCATAGCTGCTAATATCTATTCACTAATAAACTAATAGATATTCTTTAGTTATTGGGGATGTCAATTGACAGTTGCTACCCCCCTATGGTGTTGTAGTAGCAACGGAGCTACTACAGGATCACTGATGATTACCTGGTGGAGTTGACAAACAAGTAAGTTGGGAATAATTATGATTAAGATATATTTTGAGAAAAATAAATTTGTGATATCTACAAACAGATGCTTCTAGCTAGTATTAGTACGATAAAAAAATTGGTTTTTCTCATAGTTGTATCCATGTTCTATAGAACCGAGACCCCTGGTTTATTAATCCAATCTCAAGATCTATAGAATAAAATGTTTTTTTTTACTTCGAATCCTGGTCTTTCAGATAGTATACTAAAGTTTTATTTATTTTTTTTTTTCTAGATCGTTGGGTTGGCGTATCCTGGTAATTAAGTGCTAAAAATACACTGCTTGAACAATGGCGTCGTTCAAAATCTGGAAAACTTGTAAATATCACCGCTAAAAAATAATGAAGCTGTTAGTAGTTAATAGAACAAAAAAAAAAAAAATCAGCAATAACGATAATAAAATACAACTATAAAAGGAGCGCAATTTCCCTTCTTTATTTTTGATTTTTTCTCTCTTCAAACAATTCGCTTGTTTCCTAGGTACAATTGGTACCCCACTTATTAATAAAGTTGAATAGATATACTATAAAAGTATATACACTAGGATTGTTTTTTTATTTTTTTTTTAAATAATTTTCATCTTATTTAATTTTTTTTTTTTTTTTAATCTTATAATTGCTCCTGTCGTTAATGGTAGTTCAAAATAAGTTGCACAATACACGTGTATATCTTTTCCCAGTTTTGCTCCAAATATCTAGCTGTGTTTAATCTATTCAAAATCCATTTAGCGTTGTACAATCGGGGTTATAAGTGCTTTGAAAATGTTATACTGTTTGTATTAAATAGTACACCCAGCTTAAAAGAGCAATAACCCCTTGAAGAACTGCTTTAATGTTGCAGCCAATGTATATATACCCCTTTGAAGTTAAACTTGCTAGACTCGTCTTGTATCTTCACATAGAATTTCGATGAGATCTAATATCTATGAAAATTGTGATCTTCAGTAACATACCTCGACTTGGTTATTGTCGCACCCCAAGCACGATCTGACGCGTGTAAAAAAAACAGTCCGCGTGGCCTTTTTAGTGGTAGCGCTGGGATCCTATATAATAAGCAGATCTAAGTTTGAGTCAAATTGTTCGTGCGGCTTGTCTAGCCTCATTTTCAGGGTACAGCAAGCATCATGCTCTTACCCTTGTATATTTATCAGCCAATAAGGTATACTTGCTGTTTTGGTTTATTGAATGAATATAAGAAAAAAAAAAAGCGGGTAATTATTAGTGAGACCAAGGGGGGTTATTCATGCTTTAAGAAGAAATGCTTCTAAATAGATGATGTCCATGTATACGTAATAGCTAACTTAAGTAAACGTTTATCTAGGTTCTTTATGATTGAAATAAAAAACACAACTAGTTATGGTCGCTAATGAGCTTACAGGTATAGTATAAATTGATACATATGGCCACCTATAATGCATATGTTCCCTGCTATCAAAATACTATCATCAGCGAAATTCGATAAAGGTAACTATAACTTTTGCCACTAGATGATTGTAATTGGATCTTTATTACTACTAGGCTAATTGTATATCAGCTAATTAGTTTATCTTCAAATTTCGTGAGTATTCAGCCAATCGAATTCTCTACCTGTTGATGTAAGAGATTTATAAGATGCTTACACAATATAATCTAGCCGAGCTCAACAAAGCTTCATTCAATTATAACAGTTCTTTATTGAAACTTGGTATTATGTTCACTTCTTTTATGTATGAACTTTCTTCTTTATAAACTTCTTTATCTACAGGTTTATATAATTAGAAGTTCATCCTATATGTATTTATTCATTTTATTTTATATAAATGATTCTAATTTACAATAAAATTTCGGTATTTTATTATTCAACTACTAATTTGTCGATATAAACTCAATTAACAGCAGTAAACTGGTTCTTAAATTTAACACTCTAACTGTTGCAGTATCAAGATATGCAATGTACTGTCTACAGTACTAATAACTAGGTTGA
>JAKTSB010000301.1:0-24864 GCA_030579975.1 Blastobotrys buckinghamii (nom. inval.)
TCAACAGAGAATAGTTTTATAGTATATGTATTTTAGTTAATAATAATAAAGAAGAGATAAAAAAAAAAAAAATGCATGACTTTACGAATCTATCATGAACATGATTGTATATTTAACATTATTGATAGATCCTGGTCAATCATCATTTGAACTAATCTTTATAAGTAAAAGTGCACGTGTTGATATAATAAAGCTTAGTAGCTGGCAATCAAGTAAATATATATCAGCGCATGCTAGCTCTAGAAACTTCATCACTGTAAATCTAAACTCTTATAAGGAAATTTTAGTTATTCAACCTCCTTTATTGAACTTAAATGTTTATAATATGCCGGTCAGTTGCAATAATGAAGCTGCAAATGTTGTACCCACAATCATGTTGATGTTCCAGCATTCAAAATTTTTAAGCTAGAATTTCCATAAGTACAATTTAAAGTCTCCTTTCGGAATTTCAAACAGGTTTAATATATTGAATCATGCATATGGTAATTGGTTAATATATGTTGGAAATATTATATTGAGATTTTATTTAATCAAGTATTAAACATGTATAATGTATATAAGTTCGAATTGTTATAGTGTACTAGTAAGCACAAATGTATCTATATGTATTGTATATATACGATGGTAACGCTGTAAAAGATCAAAATTTTTAAATGTAGTTATAAAGAGTTTTGATAGTGCCATCACTTTCTGAGGTTAAAAATTGGCTAAGTTAATTTTACAATGTTTTTTTAAAATATAGCAGTGGTACTTCATTCAGCAAAATAATACGTACCATTAATTGACACCATAGTATGTCCATTTTAGAGTTTAAGACGCTTTTAGGTAGCCTAGGGAAAGTTGCACTTGGGTTTAAACTATTATTGAGTTAGTATATTAAAAGCTAATTTTAATTATGGTTAACTCTATAAAATAACTATGGAATTTGGTCTGTATTTATATGCACTCATTGTTCATAAAAATATTTCCAACGATATATATAGCAGTAGAAACAATTGAGTCATGCATAGCAATCAATAGCGTAACATCAATGTAATTTTAACATTATCAGTATATTATATAACAGTTTGAGACAGACATGTGAGAAATCTAAACTAGGCGCAAATTTACCAACTGGTAACTTAAGCCAATAGTTGCAATGATTGCAATGATCACTCGATCGATCAAGATGTTGCCAATTGTTGACTTAAAATTCCCAGATCTTTGATCGACTTTTACTAAACACATTAAAACACAAAACCTTTACGTCCGAAACTACTATTGTACCTTAGTTATCGACTGAGTTATCTCAACCTTAATATATATTGAGCATCAATTAATGAATGCACAATATTATATATATATAAGGTTGAATTGACCATCTCAAAAATTGGCTAGCATTAGTGATTTCTCTTAATAATCGATCCAAGTATACAATAGTATATTGCTAATCATGAATCAATTAAAGAAAGAGGATACCCATATGTCATTTTAAATTTATATAAATTTGATTCGAATTCCCGCGGATTAATTTCAAAAAGCGTTTGAACACCAAGATATAGTTCGACTCAAAAAAGCAAACCATAAATTAATTATAATTATATATATATAATTGACTATCTATATGATATCTTGAGAATTTTAAACGGCTAAATTAATATATATTAAAATATGGAGACTTAGCCTACGCAATATCATAGGAATATAGAATTGCTAACTTTTTGAAGTTATGAGTGGAGTTGATAGGAATAATGAAATCTTGAAATTTTCACGGATTGTTTTACTTATAGATTAACCATATAAACATACAAATTTTTAAGCTCCAATTCTTATCTGCAGTCTCGATTGAATATATAGTCATACTTGAGCCCACTTAAGCTTAAAGCTTTTAACAGGCGTGGCGTGGCGAGGCGCCAACAAAACCCGTTTAAATTTCTAAACTGTGTCACCCTGGAAACGTTAGTACTCTCTTGAGCTCCGTAGCACGGCTGTGCAATCAAAAGATCACGTGCAATCAACACATTTCAAGCACTAATTAATGATTTGATTTCAGATCAATTTTACTGGCCCAATTTGACTATAGTAGCGGCTTATCAAAGCGGGGACTACTCAAAGTTATGATAATAATACTGTAGTAATAGTACTTGAGATACCGATAAATCAAAGCCCATAGCTGGATGAAAATTTCAGTACGATGGTATTGAAATATATTAGTCAGTCTAGTATTTCAATTATGTTCTCTTTCACTCATCATTCTTTCTTCTCTCTTTTTTACTAATTTTACTGACATATATTAGTTTTACTGGAATATTTATCAATTTATACCCCCCATTTTAAAACTATACTATAGAACTGCATTCATTATAGAGTACTAAAGAAATATTTTCACAAGTTTTGAAAGTATTCGCGACACTTTAGGAGTAAAATTAGATCATTGAATATTTTATAGTCGAGAAAAAAAAACAAATAATAACACAAAAATGCTACTAACAAGTCAAAAAATCAAATCACAACGTATATTAGTTATTGGTACAACCAACTTAGTGAATACAAGGGTGGAAAAACTACTTCAACAATCTGCTATACCAGTAGTTATAGGTCAAATCATTCCAGAAGTAGAATCATATGATAGAGAATTCAATGAAGAAGATTTAACAACATTAGGACGACCAGAAGTTGATAACATAGTAGACGCAGTATTTGTATGTCTACCCAAAGAAGAAATTCAATCAAGTACAGAAATTAGTAAAAAATGTCAACGATTAAGAATCCCAGTTAATGTTGTTGATCAACCATTATTATGTAGTTTTACATTATTATCAACATATCAAGATGGTGATTTCCAATTGGGGGTTAGTACAAATGGTAAGGGATGTAGATTAGCCAATAGGTTGAAACGGCATTTAGTAAACAATTTACCAGGTAATGTTGGTGAAATCTGTGAGAATATTGGTGAATTACGACAACAAATAAAGCATGAAGATGATGATGAGTTGGGGCAAATGGATGATGATGCAGAACAAACAAATAAGTTTAATACACTAGTTATAGAATCGGAAATTCAAAGAAAACAGCGATTGAAATGGTTAGGTCAATTTGTTGAATATTATCCATTAACACAATTATCATCACTTAAAATCACTGATTTAGTAAAAGATTATAAAGAATCTAAACCTATCAAGACAATAAACTCTACAAAAAAAGAAGGGAAAATTTCATTAGTTGGTGCAGGTCCTGGTTCGGCGTCATTATTAACAACTGGTGCATTACAAGCGATTCATTCAGCGGATTTAATTTTAACAGATAAATTGGTTCCACAACCAGTTTTGGATTTAATTCCAAGAACAACACCAGTCCAAGTTGCCAAAAAATTCCCTGGTAATGCCGATAAAGCACAAGAAGAGTTATTAACAACTGGATTAGCAGCATTAGAAGAAGGTAAACATGTTGTTAGACTTAAGCAAGGTGATCCATATATTTTTGGTAGAGGTGCTGAAGAATATGTATATTTTACAAACCATGGGTATAAACCAGAAGTTATTTGTGGTGTAACAAGTGCATTATCTGCACCTTTATTAGCCAATATTCCAGCAACACATCGTCAAGTAGCTGATCAAGTATTGTTTTGTACTGGTACGGGTAGAAAAGGTGCATTGCCTACGATTCCAGAATATGTTGAGTCAAGAACGTGTGTATTTTTAATGTCATTACATCGAATTGATTTAATTGTGAAATCATTGGAAGAAAAAAATTGGGATTTGGATGTACCTTGTTGCGTTATTGAAAGATCTAGTTGCCCCGATCAAAGAATTATTAGAACTAAATTGAAGTATGTTGGTGAAGCTGTTGAGAAATTAGGTAGTAGGCCACCTGGGTTGTTGGTTACTGGTGCAGCATGTGAAGTTATTGAAAAGCACGAATTTAATGAAGAGAATAAATGGGTTGTTGAAGAAGGATTGTAAATATTATAGAAATTATAGATTAATGAATTTGATGATTAATACTAGTATTCTTTTTTTTTTCTCTTTATTGGATTGTAGTATGGACATGGACATAGAATAGGTGTGCAATGTTCATAGTAATCCATGCTTTAATGATAAAAAAATGCGGAGTTGCGGAGATCAGATTAAAGTTCTGTAGACCGAGAACCGGGTATGAATTTTGTTATAGCCACCACCGACCTCCGTCGTGGCTTTTTTTGCTTTTCTATATATCATAATTTGCCGTGGTTCTCCGCGTGTAAGAAATCTCTGTACAAATTGTACGTAAAATCGATCGCAAGAGATATCTTTTCCACAAGAAAAATTCGAAACGTTCATTGCAAACTTAATAAAACCTTCACCACCTCAATTATAGATAAAATTTCACGTTTTATTAGAGTCACAAATGAATAGAGTTTTCAAAAGAGCATTCACCAAATCTTCACGACAAGTAGCATACGCATTCGATATTGATGGAGTACTGGTCAGAGGTTCACAAGTCATCCCTCAAGCACCAAAAGCATTAAGTTTATTAAACGAAAGAAAAATCCCATGGATTTTGTTAACTAATGGAGGAGGTAAATCAGAATCAGGCCGAGTTGAAGAATTATCATCAAAATTAGGAGTAAAAATTAATGAAAGACAGTTTATTCAATCTCATACTCCTTTCCAATCTTTAACAAATAAATATAAAAAAGTTTTGATTGTTGGTGGTGATAAAGATAAAGTCCGACATGTTGGATATAATTATGGATTTGAACAAGTGGTGATGACTAGTGATATTATTAAACAGGTTGGTAAAACTATTTGGCCATTTCATAGGTATCAACAAAATGAATTAAAAGAATGGACTGATGATAAAGTTGATTTAAATAGTAAATTTGATGCAGTATTTGTATTTAATGATCCAAGAGATTTTGGATGTGATTTACAAATTATTATGGATTTATTATTAAGTGAAAATGGTTATTTAGGTACAAGAAAGAATCAATTTGGTAGTAAACCAAGTATTCCAATTTATTTTAGTAATAATGATTTATTATGGGCAAACGATTATAAATTACCAAGATTTGGTCAAGGAGCATTTAGAATTTGTGTTGAAAGATTATATCAAGAAATGACTGGATGTGATTTACAATCTACAATTATTGGTAAACCATTCAATGCAACCTATGAATTTGCAGATAAAGTATTACATGAATGGTGTCCAAGTAATACAAACCTATCAGTAGCAATGGTTGGTGATAATCAAATGAGTGATATTCATGGTGCAAATGATTATGGTTGGACCAGCATGTTGGTTAGAACTGGGGTATATAAAGATGATGATTCTTTAACCCACAAACCAGATTATATTTTTGATAATGTATTAGATGCAGTAGAATTTGGTATTAAAAATTAAATAATATTGAAAAAAAAAAAAAACAGAATAAATAAATAATAATAAGAGTCTATACTTTGGATGCTTGGGTTTGTTGTGATGTTAATTTATCAGCATTTCGTTGAAACATGGTTTCTTTACAATTAGTCAAACCAGGACATTGATGAGTTTCATATAATCGATGTGAACCACAAAATTTCCCACCACAAGCGCCACAATCACCAACACCTCGTAACGGCGCACTAACACAGTTTTTCATACTACATCGATTTCTTCGTCTTTTTGGAGTACTACTTGTAACAACTGTTGAATTTGGTGTTTGTTCTGCTTTTAATGTTGCATTTGCAATAATATTATAATCTTGTAATGTTTTGTTTTCATCTAATGGTTTATTGTCATAAACTAAATTCGATGTTTCTAAAGTTGGATCTTGTTCTTTAACTAACTTTTTAACTTGTGAAATTGTTGATGAAGGTTCGACATTTAATGTGACTATATATTGTTAGTAATTTTGTTATAATATACTAGTATTATCATCATGCATACCTGTCTTTAGTGGGGTTTCAATAGAAATTTGAATAGTTGACATGCTGGGTTGTTGATTTATGTTGATGGGTTTGTAAATAGATGTAAAAAGTATTGGTATAGAAAATTGTAATAAACCGGTATAAAAGTTTAAAAGAGAAGAAAAAAAAAAGAAGAAACAAAAAACCTTTTATATAAAAAAAAAAAGAGTCTTCAACGATGAGGCAAAAACAGGATTTTAAATGATAATCTTATTATTACAAGAATTACGTAGTGCTTTTACTAATCTCTAAGCGCCACTTTTAGACTCATTTTTTTCTAATTTCTGTGCATGAACAAACTGGAGATTCGAGAAAGAAAAAAAAAGAAAAAGTAATTAATAATCCAGTTGTATCAAAATAATTAACCCACCTAGCTACCTACCGATCGACTCCGGCACACTAAAATGTTTTTGAATAAACCTTGTTAAATTAATACACGCCCTGCACACGTATCCAAAAGAAAAAAACACTACACATGTAGTCTCCAGTGCCGGTTATAATTAGATTTCTGGCTGCTTAGGCGTGCCGGAACATCGGTGGATCATGGAAAGCCTGGCTGGGTATTTGTATTTTGTATTTGTATTTGCAGGCGCTTAAACGGATACATTTGTAATAAAACTACACAATTTAAATGGCGAGACCTTTCATTATAAAGTTAATAAGAAATGGAAGCTTTTTCATTCCAAATAGTTTAAATACATTTTTAACCTTGAGGTTTATAAATTTTAATGCGTTAAATTCTCAAGGAGTTTTGGTTTTAGTGTTTGCAGTGGATTGATTAGATTGGCTGCAAATTGTCAATTGCCATGGCTAGTGTGATAGCTATAGATATGACTAGAGCATCCTTATTGGTAATTGGGAGTTCCCAATTCGATATTAATCCGACATCCATATATTGCTCATAACTTATCATGGGGGCGCACAAGCTTCACTAATGTACTCAGAACTTACTCGATAATTGGTCCCTCTATCAAATTGTTAAACATGATAGTGATACGAGAATTTATAGCAAGATACGATTATAATATAGATAAAGCACCATATCTTTTTGCAGATATCTTTATCTCCTCCTCCTCATGGGACCACTCAATTGTTCTACTCGAATCAAAATATTAAAATTTAAAGGGTCGACTCAGAAAATCTAAAATCTGTTGGGAGGTGCTGTATCCTTCATGAGCCGCCATTCCATCCATAGTAGTCCACTTTTGATGAATGGGGGGGATCATATGAGGCTGATCCTGCGCTAGCACCTTAACCCATCCATGCAAGTGGATAATTTTGCCATCGATCACCCGTTCTGTGAAGGTCTAACAAAGGGCGCACCCATATCATTAGCCCTTTATACCATTCTGCACTTAAATTTCCAGCCACCATCCCTATACACCTGCAGTAGGTGCTAGCTGATGACTTGGTGTGAAAGCTTGCTATATTCTAAGGAGGTTATGGTAGGCTCGTTAATTTTTAGCAAGCAGATCGATCAAAAACTCATCGACGTTGAATTAATTGAGATAAACTTGCCAATTTAAATAATGATCTGAATGATCGGTGCAAGGAGAGTAAATTAAGCTTATAATAATAAATTGGTATCAAGATCCAAATTTCTTAAGGGATGCTACCAGTGGTACTAAATTCAGAAACTGATGATCTAAAATTATGGAGAAAAGGGTGATGGATGTCCATGCACGGTGCGCACCTGCCATGGTTAATTTTTTCAGATTGATGACCCATGTCAGTTAATTAGAACACGCTAAAGTAGGTATCTACACATCCTTACAAGGCCATGGATTTCAACAATAATATCCGTCTGGGGTTAGGCAAATTTTTAAAAGACCCTGGTACTAAATTATTAATGTAGGTGTTTATACCCAGGCTCGTCAGGTAATTTAAACTCTACATTGGTCCTGATGGTGTTTTCAGTCAAAGGTAAGCTGATACTACAAAACTATTATCCGATCTTGCAATGGACACTGCAATTGATAGTTATCCTAGATCTATAATATTCTCAAAATAAACACCAACCAAAAAATTCTGGCCTATATTTCAGCTAGGTTGTGCTTTTTTTCGTATAGCTATAGGTAAATAGGTGCTAAACGTGTCTACGCGCGTGAAGAATTACTTTGTCAAACAACTTTGAATCTTAATAAAAACATATACTCATCATAACCATTAGAATTCGTTTTAAAGCGTAAATTAGAAGACGAAGATGTAAAGAAAATAAGTTAATATGACAATATATAGGAATTCATTTAAACTGTCGAACCACGAATCACAAATTAGACTAATCCAGATCTCATACAAGTTTCAAACAAGGCTAAAACTAACAAAACGGTTTAATACCAATTTAATGGATCGGATCCTTCATTTAATATATATAGGTTGTTATCTATCTTAATTTGACTTGACGGAAGCATGCAATTAATAGGTAATGATACTATTATTGCTGAGTTAAGCTTAAGTATAATAATGTGTTTGTTAGATCCGTGGTCAGTTGAGCTAGTTTACCGTTGAATTGGAATTTTTTTGTGGCAAGTTAGGATATAGTAAGCTTTGAAATCTATCGCTTTGGTTCTGGAAGGTTTCATTGTTTCAAAAAAATAAATAAAAAACACATTGATACTTAGACTATCTATAGTACGTGCAGGTGATCGCGATATAATTGCAACTATAATTATTAATGGTTAACTATAGTATAATTTTGATTAAAATCTTGTGATATCCTATAGTAAGGGTCATTGTAGAATTGGGTAACCAACATAAAACTCGATATTAAGGTCTCATATTACATGTTTGAATTGTTAACTATAGTGGTATACATATATATAAAAATTGTCACTCATTCTATATATACGTAGCAGTAGCTCAATTGAAGGTTTCTTTATAATTGTATTAAGTTAGAATTCTAACTGCTTATCCGATCAATATATCGGTAAGAATTTTCCATGGATGGTCAAGGTCCAAATTACCTATAGAAGTTCAAAGTACCTCTTAGTTAAATAAGTACACAGGCCTGTACACGTAAGTATCATCACTTACCAGATTCATGTAATTTTTTGACTTTAATCTGGACCATTAGTTGCGCAACTAACAATTTCTACTAGCTAGCTGTCAATTGTCAACTTCTCTAATTTACTTTCGATTACCCATATTAATTTAAATTTGTATATCAAGAATCTTCATATAGATCAATATTGTATACTATAATTTCAACTTGAGACCAATCTATCTAAAACTTATTATACCAATTTTCCATTTACTATAGTGAGCTATGTCAGCTCCACTGGCCGATACGCATATGATATCTTTATGGCAACTCTTTATGCATGATTACGATTATGGGATGTGTGTGAAGTACCAGGTGGTAAAACCCCGTTTCCAATTTATCTGGGGTACATGAAATTTGTTGATACTTTTTTACCCCTTAAAAAATATTTTCACCCCATCAATTAATTTAAAATTTTAAAATTTACAAAATAATGATAAGGAAGTTTTAAATTACATTAATTATAGGAGCGTTACAGGAGGCTCATAGTTTCCTGTGTGATAGAAAGGAAGAAAAAGGTTGCACTGACTAGCTACAGTATATTATAGTTATATTTAAAGAGTTATTAACAATCACTAATCACTGGTAGTTTGTGCAAGTAAATTAATTATGTACGCATTAACTTAAAGAGCTAGCATTTTCTACTGTGTAGATGAGGATACGGTGCTATAAATTATATACAAAGGTTAACGTGCAGGCATACTATAATTTGGACCAACAACATCGATATCGTTGTAAAGAACAACAAAATCCACGGATGCAAGTCAACTGAGCTGTGATATATCAAATTGTAATCTAAGGTGCAATGACCGAAACCGGCTATAGTACACTCAGAGGGTCGACATGGTACGACTATGATATGGGTTAACTTAAACTTGTAACCGACAGGGTATATATACTTGCAATCATGAATTTGCCTGTCATAGTAATATTAGTTTAAATTTTAAACTTTCCCACTGCTTTATATATCTATAGCTTCTAAACTTATGCGTTTATATATGTACTCACTATAACGACTTTACTGTCAGGGTACCGTATACCATAGCTAGAACTAATTTGATTATAGTTCGATGATCAAACCTAGACTATAGAGTTTTTTATTTAATCTAATCAGCCGTGTCATGGACTCCTATTGATTGTAAGTTACTTAATTATAATAAATGAATATCATGAGTTAAGTTACCAATTGTCATGAATCCAAGAATATGTTAAAACTGTATATTGAATAAATATTCATAATGGTACCTAGGCCTAGCTAATTTCTTAGTTCATAATAAAAGCTAATCAGAAATTATTGTCAGCTAATGCATCAGTTTAACCTATTATAAATGCTCTATGAACTCGCAAGTTTTTCTCAAGTCCTTATTGCTTCATTGCAATGGTCAGATGCAGTATACTATAGAAAACTACCATGAGTATATCTGGGGCCTTGATTGATTATTCGAGAGATTTTATAAGCTTCCAAGTTATTGCAGCTAGGTTATATCTTGTAGCTCGAGTTGACTACAGAAGTAGAGAAACTTTATCCCAAGACCCTATGATAATTCTAATTGCCAATTTCTCCTGAAGTTAAATATCTAACTTCACGGCGAAATTAATTAATTAAGCTTAGAACTCCGAGATTACGACAGTATGAGGGTCGGCCGGGTAACTCCCCGAGCATTTTTTTCACAAATATTGGAGCGAAATTTGTTAGTAACTTGTGAAACGTGGAGAGTCTCACTTTTACCAAGGAAAAAAGGGAAAGTAGGCCGTTTTAGATCTTTCTGTCAAATTTAATCTGAATCTTTATTCAATACCCAATAGAACATTATAATCCAGTACTACCCACCTTTTGTCGGAACAGGAGATTATACTATTATTTGGTATCCATTGACACACAGATAGGACACGACTGTTGTAAGATTAAATCATTGACCGAAAAACGACACGTGAAATCGTGTGCTAACTAACAACAATATCACCGAGAAGTTTGAGAACTACACTAGCAAAAATAGCACAGTAAAAAGAGTAACATATCACAATGGATGAACTTATAACCATTCAACAAGTTGATGAAAATGGTTATTTATCCAAAATTTATGAAGGTACCACCACAACAGACTTATCATCACGTCAAGTTAAAGAAACAAAAAGTGTTGGCTGGTTTCTTAACAATAGAGATAATTTTTTGAATCAATTAATTGCAATTTTTTTACCAACTGGGTTTCCATTTAGTGTAAGTGATGATTACATAGATTATCAAATCTATGATTCAATTCAAGCATTTAGTTCTTCAATAGCTGGATTATTTGCTAATAGATGTGTTTTAAGTGCAGTTGGGGTTGGTGATGAATCAGCTACATCAACATCAGCATTATTTATGAAAGTTATTCAAGAAACTGTAGGAAGATTGGGGACGATTCTGTTTGCTTGGAAATATGGTTCAAGTTTAGAACCAGAATGTAAAAAATATCGATATTTGGCAGATTTAGTTAATGATAGTGCAACAATTTTTGAATGTTTATCACCAATGTTCCCTGGTAATAAAAATGGGAAAATTTTATGTTTATGTTTGAGTGGATTATTGAAAAGTATTTGTGGGGTTTATGCTGGTGGTAGTAGAGCAGCATTAACTTTACATTTCACTAATCCGGTTAAAGGATCAATTGGTGATGTCAATGCAAAAGATCAAAGTCAAGAAACAGTTATTACTTTAATGGGGATGTTAACTGGTACAATGCTTGTTGGGATTGTTAAAGGTGAAGGACTATCAATGTGGGTAACGGTATTATTATTATTAACTGTACATTTATGGACTAATTATCAAGCAGTTAGATATGTGGTAATGAGAAGTTTAAACCGTCAACGATGTAATATTGTATTTAGTGATATTATTCAATCATTACCAGAAATTGAAAGATCATATTCAATTGATGCAGATACACCAAAATCATTAAGTAAGATTATTTTATCCCCCAAAAAAGTATCACCGAAAGAAAAAATCTTGGAACCTGATGGGTTATTAAGATGGTATACTGGTAATAATAGAATTAATATTGGGTATGCAACTTATGGAGGATTCGAAAGTATAGTTAAAAATGTTAATGTACCTATTGAAAGGTTGTTAGAAGTTTGTGATACAAGAAATAGTGGATATTTATTAAGTTATAGAATTGAAAACCATCAAATTAAAGTTTTTATATGTTTGGTTAATAATGGACCAATAAATTCCGATGTTAAAGGTTGGGTACATGCTTTGTTGATTGCTAAAGAGTTAGCTGGGAATAATGTGAGTGGGATTGGTGATGAATCTCAATTAGAAATTATTAATAATTCTAGAATGATTATAAAAAAAGTTTTTGATGATTTGAAAATTGAAGAAGCATTAAGTAGTTGTGGATGGGAACTGGATAAGAAATCTATGCAAAAGCATCCTTACCCTAGTGTTAATATTGGGTTGACTACAATGAAGGAGAAAGAAATGTTGCAAACTGTATAATATATTGTTATTAGTTTGTCATGTAGTATTCAATAATTATTTATTGCATTATCTGTATCATTGTTTTTGTTCTTTATTGCAAATATCTACAGTATGCATGCATGTAGGCATAAAGTTTTGAAGCTCGAATTCAGTTAAAGCTTGCTTATATCTAGTTGTCAATCAATCACGGTAGAATTATATTCCACCGGGATATAAACTAATAACGATTAACTGCACATCTCATATGCCAAATTTAGATTAGAATGCCGGTAACTACAATGCTAATTAACCTAATTACCGCATCTTGTTCTGGCTGCAGAGTTGAATTGCGCCTCATTAGGCTCTATTGATCAATTCAAATTGGCATATATCCTTATATATCCAAAAATTGCGCAATATTTATAAGCGTCTGATTTCAATGGACTAAACTTGTCTCCGTATATGCAAACTGCCATGGGCTAAAACTACATAAAACTGCGTTGTAGTATACGTATACTCGTTATTAAATATTTCGAGTAAACCCCCTAGCTTAAGTTTGATAAATGTATACCCATATTTAGTTATGTAATCAATTGATCAATCGCAAATATTTTAGATGAAAAACGCATTGTTGATAATAATTGAATGGTATTCGTCTATTGCATAAAAACATCGCTTGTGACCGAAAAATCACTCTAGCTTATCTAAATATTATACTACTCAGTTGGAAATTATAATACCAAATGCCATCTAACACGTATGATCAGTAAGCTTATTCTCCAATAACCACACCATTTGAATTCAGCCCTGAGATTATTGTGATAATATTGTAATAGAAATAACGTATCAAGTCTCAGAATTGGATTATTACAGGTCTACACGACAAGTTGAGGGAGGGCAGGCACGCGTCGGTAACTTATCAGTTTCCACGTTACACGGCTTAAAGATTCAAGCACTTAACTCCACCGTGAGGCTGAAGAGAGAGAGCCTTACTACAGCCTGAGAGACCCTTAAGTACGTTCTAACAGCCATTAATGCTCTGTGCTCCCACGTAAAAATTTCCAGTTTTTCAGGCGCACGTGCGGCTTCCCAGTTGTACAAGTTGTACGTTTGATTGACTCGATGATCCGATAATTCTTTTAACTCGTATTTTAGCTATACTCGGGATAGTTGATCACAATATAACTATATGCATGCATAAATCGGCTTAAATCTAAATTTTTCTTTATTTTCTCCACCAGTAGAAGCTTAAATATAGAAGAAATATTTCACCATTATCACACAATCTAAGACAAAAAAAAAAAAAAAAAGAGAATTCTTAATAAGGAAGGATGAAATCCGTTAAAGTGTAGCATTGGAAAAAAAAAATTTTGTAAATAAAAAGGTCTTTAACTTTTCCAGTTAATCTCTTTTTTTATATTCTCATTTGGTGAATTTTCTCCTCAAAAATTTCTGGATATTTTAAATTTGAATTTTTATTTTTTAATAAAAAGAACTGATTTCATTATTTTTTGAAGACATCCACTTTTTGCAGGGCATCTAACAATCAATTCACACACTCATCAACATATTCAAAGTTGATATTCAATATTACAACCACCACCACAACAAAAATGAATGAATTCGATGATAAAAAAAGTATTGAAGATATCAAAGAAGTTCAAATTCCATCTAATTGGAAAGAAAAATTCTTTGGATTACCTGGATCAACTGAATTACATCAAAGTTTAGGTAGTGGACAAATTAGTTTTATTGCCCTTGGAGCATCAATAGGTACTGGGGTATTTTTATCAACAGGAGCATCAGCAGTTTTTGGTCCAGGAACTGCATTGATGACATATATTGTTGTTGGTATTTTCACGTGGTGTGTTGTGTTATTATTAAGTCAAATGTCAAGTTATTATCCAGATTCTGGTGCATTTGCAACTTATGCTACAAGATTTCATGATGAAAGTTTAGGTTTTGCATTAGGAATTAATTATTTTTTACAATGGAGTTTTAGTATTTGTAGTGAAATTGTTGCAATTGGGATTATTTGTCAATTTTGGGCACCTCATATTCAATCATGGGTTTGGGCTATTACATTTATTATTCCAATGTTTTTATTAAATTTGACAAGTATTAAATATTATGGTAGAATTGAATATTGTGCAACAAGTGTAAAAGTTTTATTTATTACAATTTTTATTATTGTTGGTTTATTATATAATTGGGGTGCAATTAAAACTGCTAATACTCCAAGTCCTGGTCTAAATAATTGGAGAGATGGTCAAGCATTTATTGGTGGATTTGGGGCATTTTTTCAAACTATTGTTTATGCATTTTATTCTTTTGGTGGTACTGAATTAGTTGCTTTAGCATCAAAGGAAGCTAAAAAACCTCATATTGCAATTCCAAAGGCAACAAGAATGACTATTTTAAGAATTGGATTATTTATGGTTGGGACTGTTTTTGTTATTGGATTAAATATCAATCATAGTGATCCAACATTATTACAAGCAGATGCAGATCAAGATGTTACTGTTTCACCAATTGTTACAATTTTTAAAATGGCAGGTTTCAATAAAGGTGGGGTTCATTTAGTTAATGCTATCATGTTATGTGCAATGCTTTCTGCATTATATAGTAGTTTTTTCTGTTCATCAAGAATGTGTATGTCATTAGCACAAAATGGTCAATTTTTTAAAATTTTTGGTAGAACTAATAACCATGGTGTACCTGTTGCAGCAGTTGTATTGGTTACAGCTATTAGTTCATTAAGTTTTTTAGCAACACCATGGGGTGATGGGGTTGTTTTCACATGGTTTATGAATATTACTGGTGCATCAGCAATCTTAACTTGGTTATCTATTGGATATATTAATATTAGATTTATTTTAGCAATGAAAAAACAAGGAAGATCATTGGATGATTTACCTTTAAAACAATATTGTTTCCCTTTAGTACCAACTATTGCTATTATTTTGGGATTGTTTTTATTTGCTGGAATGGGATATGGATCAGTTCAAGAAAAACCCGTTGATTGGAAATCTCCTTTTGCAACATACGTTGGTGTGATTTTTTTTGTATTTACTTATTGTTATTGGAAATTAACACATTGGAAAACTGATAAAGTTGTTAAATTATCTGAAGTTGATTTAGATACTGGTTGTGTTTGGCCAGAACCTGGTATGGGTAAAGAAATCATGCAGTTGGAAAAAGAACAAGAACGTGAAAAATTCGTTGCATTAAATCAACAAGGTGGGGTTTGGGGGAAAATTAGATATAGATGGTATCAATTTACTAACCTTATGCCTTTTTAATGCTATCTTTTTATTTGTAAAAAAAAATGTGATGGCATTTTTATTGAAATTATTAATGACTTTTTTTATTTCAACAATTAAATTATTATTATTATTATTTTATTATTATTATTATTATTATTATTACGATTATTATTATTACGATTATTTATTTATTTCTGATTATTTAAGCATTTATTATTCAACTAATGAGCTATGTTTTATGACTTATAGTATCACGCAATTTAATATATTTCCTTTTGCTAGGAAAAAACTAGGTTTTTTCTTTCTTTCTTTCTATGTATTGTAGCAGTTTTAGTGAAAATATTGATAAGCATTCTGTAATTTCTGTATACTTTATTAGTAGCATTCAAAGCTTTGATTTACTTCTTAGCTGATAATTAATTATAACAGGAAACGCGATTAGTCAAAAAATACGCGCCTGAACCCCTGATATATATTATACTGAGAACGATGGGCAGCACCAGCTTATATATATTAAGCGCTTATAAATTCGATTTATTCGGGAACACTAATTAATACATGTATAACCTAAAGATCTGCATATTAGAAGTAAAATACCATGTATGGATACAAATTTAGCTATAATTGGATAAATAAGAAATAAATAAATAAATGAAGTATTGACGATAGTGGTAAAAGAAACAACAGCTTTAGGATAGAATCATCAGACAATATATATCACAATAAGGTAGTGATGCTAACACATATACTGTAATGGTATTTAACAGTATCATCAATCGCAGTAGAACCAAATTATACAATAAAAAATACATTAAAATATATTCCATAAATATTATAAACAAAGTTAAATACTCCCCAATGCCAAATTATTCCCACTTTCATTAGAAATTCTTCTATTATTCTGATTAACATTGTTAGTATAATAGGCCCTTGCCCTCCAAAACCCAAAAACAAAGTTACTAATAAACAATCCCAAAATAACAGTAACAACCCCAGTACCAATAGTTTTATAACTAAAAGGTTCAACAAAACAATTAATAATTTCTGCAATCAATCCTACTGTAATTTTAGTTCTACCAATTTTACTATCAACATCTTGATGCATACATTTCTCCCATTCCTCACATTGTAGTTCCAAAGCTGGTGGCCTGCTACCTGGTCTACAATCGTTTTCTAAATATTTTCTGGTACATGCTGCAATATCAGTTAATCGATCATTATATTCTTTTTCTAGTTTTAAATCAACATCTTTCCAAAATGTAAATAGTCCTGAACATATAACATAGAAAATTAGTAAAACAATTGAAGTGTTGAATGCTAGTTGGATATATGTACGGAAGACATAAGCCTTGTTTGTGTGTGTTGAAACCCATCTTTGGTCCCCAGGCATTGGCATGTGATAGTATGGTGCAATGATATGATGCTCCTTTTGTGTTCCTATATCTTTATTGTTGTTAGTATTAGTATTAGTGTTGGTGTTAGTGGAATTAGTATTAGCTTGTGGTGATAATGAAGGATCAGTTGAAATGCCAGTACTTTTCATTGGACTCTTTTTTAAAATTACCGAACTTTCATTACTATTTGAAGCTAGTTTTGCCCCCAAAGTTGTACCTAAAGATGTAGGGTTAAAACTAAACTTTTTACTCTCTTCTTTTTCAATTTGAACCTTTTCTATACTTTCAATTGGTTCTTTCTTGTGATTGTGTTCATTAAAGTTGATATTCAATTTTGAAAACGACTGAGGGTCCAAAGGTTCTTGATGACCAAATACTGGTGGTGCGTCCTCCATTTCTACATCCTCCATTGTATCATCAACATCATTATCGTAAGGATAGTCTTCCATTTCCACATCAGGTTCTTCTACTAATCCGTCTAATGATTGGGAAATATCTTTCACGTTGAATGTTTTGGAATCTTTTTGCTCCACATCTTGCTCTATTGATTGTAGAATGTTGTTTAAATTCATTGGTTTATTGTCTATTATGTTCTTGTGATAATGAATCTGGTGTCTTGGTAGTATGCAATTGTGTTAGTATATCTATGTTGTTTATTATGGTTTTGGTCGTGTTAGTGATTGCGACCTGATATTCCTGCTATAAAATAAAATATTGAATAGTGGTTATAAGATTATAGTTTGCAATTTAGTAAAAGATAGTACTGACTTGTATTTACCCCTGATGAAAAAAAAAAAAAAAAAAAAAAAATCCAATCTGTTGTTTTCTGACCTTATTCATCAATCAATCAATCTTCAAACCTTATATTTCAAGAAATGACCATGAAAATTCTAGACTCCTTTATAAATTCTCGCTCTGGTTTTCAGTACTATTATGATTTTAGTTTGTAAATGAGGTGATAATACCACAGAATATGTCTGTTGATGGGGTTTGAAATTTGTGTCTAAACCATATCATAACACCTAAAATTTGGGAGAACCATAAAAAAAAATTTGTTTTACTACATACTGGACATGATTTTTTTCGAAACCACGCGCGCACGCGTTCCTCCTCGCCTTGACCAATTTATCGAATTTTCCATTTTATATTGACCATTTCTTTTTATTTTTGGTGTTTGATATTTTTTTTTTATAAGTCTCCACATTCACACAAAAAACTGATCAACAATTTAACAATGAGTGATTACAGGCGACGTGAGAGTTTTGAATACAGAAACGGTGATAGTTACCGCAATGGTAGAAGTTTTTCACAGATGAATAGGGCTTTTAATGAGCATAGGGACAGGAATGAACCAAGCGGTGTACCTAGAAGAGATAGTTTTAGTAGTAGGAGTAGTGGATATGAAAGGAAAAGTGATAGTAGAAGAAGTGGAGAGACTAGCAGTAGTCGAGGTGCAGCAGGTGGGCCTAGCAAAGAAGAACAGAAGATGGATGAACTAGTGCATTTATATAAAAGGAAAGGTGGGTTCGATGAACTGAAGAAACAAATTTTCGAAGAGTTTATGAACAGTGTAAGTATTATATCCCTTTTTTTTTCTTGTCATTTTCAATTTTTATGTTTTCAAAATCAGCTATGTATACTTTACAGATTACAATTTTTTAAAAAAAAATAATGAACTTTTTAGGTGGAATAAATGGTGGTAGTGATAAGTGCCTATTATAGTGCTATCTAAATCACTGGTAACACTATCAATGCTGTTAAAATCAACTCATCTTGCAACAACCTGCAACTTGAATGGTTTGAATCAGTTGGTATCAGGTTTCAAATGCAATGAGAAATTTTAGAAATTCACGCTTCCTGAGCTACGATTTATGTTTAAAAAAAAAAAAAGAAAAAGGAAAAAAAAAAAAAAAATTGAGGCGTTTTTTTACTATATTTTCTTTGAATTGGTAGTGGCATGGGTACTGGATCCAGTTGCAACAATAGGGTATAAATATCAAAGATTTGCCAGATTTGGCATCAACGTTTTTAACATTTACGATAAAGAAAGAATTTCGATCGAAATTGAACCTTTTTAGGTCAAAGTATCTGGTTTGTTTGGTTTACTACCGTTTTGATATCCAATCAGATCATAATTGAAAATTTGAACATACTATTTGATATTTGAAAGATTGTAGGTTGAGAAGTTAAAGGTTGGTGGTTTATTGGAGGTTCAAATCAAGGTGTTGTTGATGTGCTGCGGCTGTGTTTGTGGGTTTAAGTATTGGTGAGGTATTATAAATTTTTTTTTTTTTTTTTTTTGGGTCCATTGAATCTTTCTATTAGGGTCAGTATCAAGTTGATAGATTCTTTTTTCAAAGTTTCGAGTACATGTGAGGATTCATCAACCTATAGTATACCAGGTACTGGTACCTGTTTGAAATGCACCGTGATACTTTCCCAATTATAATTATAAGGGAATCCGGATGCACTATTATTATGATGTAATAAGGGTCTTGAGCCAGCATTATTCTGATGCATCCATCATAAATATAGTATATTTTACCATCAAAATAACCCACATACATATACAGACACCACACTTCATTCTATGAAAACATTTATTTTGAAATTCACCAATTTTTTAAAAGAGAATTTACTAACAATATCTTTAGCAAACACAAAAAACCATGTCAGAAACTGTAAGATCGATAGCAGAAGAAGAAATATTAAATAAACCTGATATTTTACAACAATCAAGCTCCAATGCTGCAAGTTTATTACAAGGAGTTATTCAACGAAGAACCACCAATACTAATAATAGAGGAATTAATAATGAACAATTAGTTTATCAATCAATTCGACAATTTTTAGATGAAAAATTATTAAAAGATGATGAATTGAAGAAAAATGTTGAAGCTCAAATTAGAAGAATTGAGAATGAATAGTTATGAACCAGACAATTTATTTTACTAATGCATTTATGGAGCCTTGACTGATACAAGTATTGATTTGTTTATTAAGTATTTTGATTATTATTTAATTCACTGATATTTATAATGTTTTTGCGTGGGCAAAAAAAAAAAAGAATACTTGATGATTATAAACAGGTGTTCATACACATGTTGTGCTTTTGATTTTGGTATAATTGTTTATATTCCAATAAATCAGCGTAGAATTCATGCTACAAAGATATCTACTTCACACCAGTAATGCATTGCAGGGGGTGAACATTCCATCCTTGGCTTGTATTAAATATGATTCAGAAACTAAGATACTTGGGTAATATATCACTAAGAGACTCTGTGAGTTTTCATTTAGAACTATTCTGAAGTGATACATATTGCTAGGTTCATAGCATAAAATTATTGATGTGGTGGTGTGTTTTCTTCAATATTTATTTGAATACTCTAGTGTTGGTATCTAATGGTGGCGGTTAATAAGCCATACGCTGCTACATAGATCATTAGTGTGGTATTATGGTAATCAAGGGGGAATAGAGCCAAGGAGTTTTTGACATTGTAACTTGATATCGTTATTAAAGTGTTTTTTATATTAGCATCACAGTAAGGGCTCACTTGCTCAAGCAGCTTCTATTATCAAGTTGATGCATAAAAGTGGGTTGGTGTGTGAATTACTAGTAGCTATTGTTAATGTAACTTTTGAGGTATACAATAAATTTATAGGTATACATATATGAGTTTTAATAATATATAATGTAAACAACTGTGCAAGTACATTCTTCACTCCCCCAGACTTAATTGTAGTAAATAGTAAATATATTCATATGATTAACTTTTGTATACTATAGTTTGCAACTTTTTTAGCGCGTACTTCGAGAGTCTAATGCTAAATTAATGCATGACGAAAATATACTCATGTTCGACTCCAATTATCAACTACATACCGGTCATGGATTGTACCATGCATAAACTTTAAATTAATTGGGTACGTAAAAGGCTTGAGGGTCGACCGACGTCCATTGCAAGATATTACATTATTGAGTCCTTTATGGATATATTTCAACTAATACAATCAATTAGTCAATGCGATCCATGGCTGTTAATAATTGTTAATGTCAATTAATACATCGATTGATCATCAATTGTAGTTGACAGCTGCATGCTTGCACGAATTACATTACTGCGTACTACGTACTACATTTAATATATAAGTACATCACGATATCCTGCTGTACATCATGAGTTTAACCAATTCTAAGTACTTGCTGAAACTTAAGCCATTATATACACGTACGTGTACATGGCAAGAATTCCAATTATATACTATAATATATAATAGAAAAAGCTGAATTGGTTCTAGTAAAAACTGGTGCATGCATAATCATAACAATTTTAGTCTGCTCTTATTTTCATTGACCAATTCTCTTGAACATTACCTAAGATAACTAACTCAATTGGATATTTTGATCCTTGAAATGATTCATCTAATGCATTACAAGGATATAAAGAATAACTTCACCGGCTATTTTCCTTCAAGGGGCGTCGGCTCGATCCGAACTTTATTTTGCTCACAATATAAACTCATGAGTACTCAAGCGCGCGGGTGTTGAGTAAATTTCCTTTCCCAAACAATCGGAAACTCCGCCTTTTTTCCAACCGCTCAGAATCAAAACTTATGTAATCACGCGCACAAAGATTCTCGCTTATCAACGCGAAAAGAAAGGGATTTTTTTTTTTTTTTACAGAGCGTTTAGAGTATCTTATTGTCTATTTTTGGGTTTAAGGAATTTTTCTGTCTTTTCAAAAAAGATTTCGATCTCTTCTCGTTCCCTCCATCTCTCTTCATCTTTATTTTTTTTTATCATCAACTTTTCAAGAACAAGTTTTTTTCAATGAAAAGTTTAATTATTTTGTTAACAGCTGTTGCTACAGCATTACCTGTTATAAATTTAGAAAACTTTCAAGCAATTCAACAATTACAATCAATTCAATCAATTCAATATTCAACATTACAACATATTTTTTCAAATTTGTTACCAACTTTTCGTGAAGAATTAGATACAGAATCAATTCAATCTCAAATCAATTCAAAATCATTAGAAGATCGTGCTAAAGATTTATATAGTATTGCATTATCAAGTGTACCACAATATGGAAACCCAACTCGTGTAATTGGTAGTGAAGGACATTGGAATACAATCAATTATATTATCAAAAGTCTAACAGAATTTGGTGATGATTATTATGATATTACTACTCAAAAATTTAATGCAACAGTTAGTAATATTAAAAATTCAAGCTTAATAATTAATGGGGAAAAAATTGAAAATAAAGGATTCTCTTTAACTCCGGCATCAAAAGATAATCAACCTCAAAACAGTTTATTAACTTTTATTGAAGGTAATGGATGTAATGAAAGTGATTTTGATAATGATGTATATAATAAAGTTGTATTAATTCAACGTGGAGAATGTCCATTTGGATTAAAAAGTGAATTGGCTGGGAAAGCAGGTGCTGTTGCAGTTATTATTTATAATAATGAAGATAATGATAATATTGTTAATGGATCATTAGAAAATCCAAATGAACATCATGTACCAACTTTTGGTATCACAAAAAATCAAGGTGAAACTTTTATTGAAAAGATTCATAAAAAAGGTTATTTAAATATTAATTATTGGATGGATTCTATTTTAGATGTTGTTGAAACTTTAAATGTTCTGGCAGAAACTAAAGAAGGTGATCATGATAACGTTGTAATGTTAGGTGC
The DNA here is from genome assembly GCA_030579975.1 of Blastobotrys buckinghamii (nom. inval.). NCBI lineage: Eukaryota > Fungi > Ascomycota > Dipodascomycetes > Dipodascales > Trichomonascaceae > Blastobotrys > Blastobotrys buckinghamii (nom. inval.). The sequence continues at coordinate 22,761 of JAKTSB010000301.1, forward strand.
ACATAGCGATTCTGTTGCTGAAGGTCCAGGTATTAATGATGATGGTAGTGGTACAATTTCTTTATTAGAAGCGGCCAAAGTTTTGACAAAATATAATGTTAATAATGCAGTTCGATTTGCATGGTGGGCTGCAGAAGAAGAAGGATTGGTTGGTTCAAATTATTATGCTGAACATTTGTCATTAGAAGAAAATTTAAAAATTCGATTATTTATGGATTATGATATGATGGCAAGTCCAAATTACGCTTATCAAATTTATAATGCAAATAATAAAGAAAATCCAAATGGATCTGAAGAGCTAAGAAAAATGTATGAAAGATTTTATGATTCAATTGGTACAAATTTCACAATGATTCCTTTTGATGGTAGAAGTGATTATGATGGGTTTATTAAAGCTGGTATTCCCGCAGGTGGTGTTGCAACTGGTGCAGAGGAATTAAAGACAAGACAAGAAGTTGATATGTTTGGTGGTAAAGAAGGTATTGCATTTGACCCTTGTTATCATCAATTATGTGATAATTTAAATAATGTTGATTACGATGCTTGGGTGATTAATACTAAATTGATTGCCCATAGTGTTGCAATGTATGGTAAATCTTTGGATGATTTCCCAAACAGAGATGAATTTGTTGTTAATGGGTTGAAAGAAAAACCAACTTTACCTGATCATTATAAATATAGAGGTACCAAATTGATCATTTAGTTATTAGAGAAGGAGAAAAAAAGAGAAGGAGTAGAAAGAGATGTAGAAGAAGAAAGGGAAGGGAGGGGATTGTATTTTTATTATTATATTTTGTTATTTTATTATTATTTTTATAGCAATATTTCAGAACCAAAGAACATGTATTTATTACTTCATTTTATAAACACTAGACTACAAGAACATGTATTTATTAATTATTTTTTTTTTTCATTTTACATACATACTATTTTTTAATAAAACGTTAGCATTTTTATTTATTTTTTTGCTGTAACTTAGCTTTATTCATCTTGTAGAAAATGTATATATAGTGTTTTTTTTTTTTTTTTTTTTTTTTTTGGTTTTATTTTTTTTTTTTTTGTTTTTTTTTTTATTTTTTTTTGGCTTGAAGACACCTTAGATATTATTATGCTATCACCTATAAAGACTAATCACCCAGCCATAGCTAGCTTTTTACCAGCTGAAAGTACCCATAGAAGTTAACCTATATACATATCAAAGAAGCTTAATCAAGATGATACTCCATATATAGTATATATCAATTAGTATACCTGACCCGATTGCAAGCATGCATGCATAGATTTAAATTAACCAATATTGTTCAAAAGAAAGAGTACCAACGTTGGAATTAGTAGAGTATTTTGCCATATCATCAAGTACGTAATATCGTCTATATTGAACAGACTATAAATTTCTATAACATGGATGTATCATTATGGAACAAACAAAATCCCAACTAGCTAGTTAGCATGAATACTTGAGATCGATCGATCGATCGGATTTGGAGTTGCAAGGTCGACCTCCGCATGTACAAAATAAGATTAGCCTATAACATACTGTATATCCCTGCAGGATGGATGGATATAATTCTTTGTAGCCTCCGTGCTTATGGAAATATATCCTAAAGATATTATCCAGTAGCACTGAAAAACTCGAGCCATTCAAATGTTATATTATATATTGCAGTTATATACCCCTCGTTCGACGTAAGTTTGGGATAAACTATTGTCATGCATGCGCGTCGTATAGAGGTGGTGATATCAGGTTTCGAGCCGCCGCATAATGTGGGGCTTCCAAAAAACGAAACCTGATACATATGTGAATCAAACTTAGATCTAGCGTTGCCATTCTCAAGATCGATAGCTATTAACCAGCTATTACATCTAAGATAATAGATTCTCATATAATTATAAGCTGACACTCGTTGTTTTGAATCTTTTTATTAAATTTAGAATAGGTGCTGCTAAAAAGCCAAGACACCTGTTCAATTGTCTTACATAAAGTCTATATACTATGTTATAAAAATACAAATATATAATGAATAAAAAATAGATTACTTGATAATAATAAAATGTTAATTCGTTGTTCCATCCACAGATACTTGAAGACCCACCGTTTTCAGCC